>OMOX01184009.1:0-10592 GCA_900312595.1 Guentherus altivela | reverse complement strand
ACTTTTATGCCGAAATGCACTAGCGGAGTAACCATATATCATGACGAGTGAATTTGGGATAGAAAAATGACGATGTGCATCATGGAGATGAAAGATGGTTCATGATATCAGCTCAGCTGTTATCAGTGCAATGTTGCACTGTATCATCTGAACAGCTACAGCACACTACATGCAGCTTGTGAAGCTGAAGGCAGAGCAGCACACACCCAAACCAGCCAAGGTAACTCACTATACAGACAGCTAACGAGCTTGAAAAATAAGGTTGCTAGCAACCTAACAATCCTGAAAGAGTAGCCTAATACAATAGCTTACCATATGTGTGCTAGTAGCACCTAGAAGTATATACAAATTGTACTGCAACCATCCACATTGTATTGCAACCATCCACATTCGACTGCTGGCATCCACATTGTACTACAACCATCCACATCCTTCTCCTGGCATACAGCACTTTGCACAACCTCACAGTCTTGCACAGATCAGTGCAATACTAGCTATATCTTTATTTTAGGGCTGTCACAACGCTTTAACTCTAGCAATTAATTTTAAATGTTTAACGCGATTAATAATGATGATGTAGCAGGAATTAAACTGACTCTTTCTGGCTTTCAAAGCCATCTTCTGTTTTTCAGAGACAAGCCATGGCAACTTTCTGCTATTTCAGACCCCTTTTCAGTTTTTACTTGTCAATCTACCGAGAGTGTAATAGTCTATGTATACTGTTCTACACATGTATAGGGGCGGCAGTAGCCCAGGAGGTAGAGTGGTCATCTGCCAATCTGAAGGTTCGCGATTTGATTCCCGGCTTCTCCTGGTATTGTGCCGAAGTGTCCTTGAGCACAACACTGAACCCCTACTTGCTCCCGATGAGCAGGTAGGAGCCTTGCACGGCTGCCTCCACCATCAGTGTGTGAATGGGTGAATGTGAGGCAAAGCCTGTAAAGCTCTTTGAGTGGTTGTAGGAATAGAAAAGCATTATATAAATGCAGTCCATTTACCACTTACATGACGTGGGACAGTGGCTCAGTGGTTAGCACTGTTACCTCACAGCAAGAAGGTCCTGGGTTCAAAACCCAACTGGGGCCTTTCTGTGTGCAGTTTGCATGTTCTCCCCATGTTCACTTGGATTTCCTTCAGATGCTCTGGTTTTCCCCACACCAAAAGACATGCATGTTAGGTTAATACTCCTGCCATTGCCCATGACCAAGGCACTGGCCTTAGAATTGGAGTTGGAATCTGGGTGCTGTACTGTGGCTGCTCACTGCTCCTAAGTAGTTAGGATGGATCAAATGCAGAGAACTAATTTCCCCACGGGGATGAATAAAATGTAACTTAATGAGGTTTTAAATAGGCTAGGAAACAGGTGTAGGGGGTCAACAATCAACACAGGTAGGAACACTAACATAATCAGGCATGGGCAGAGGGAATCCCCAATATCATTTTCCTGTTTGGGAAACAGGGGAGACTGAAAGCGGTAATGGCACCTGAAGGAGGAAATTCTGATGGAAGAGCTCTGGAGGGGTATATTCAGCCTGACAAGTTGCCAGCTCCAGGCAGTGGGGTTGGAAAAAGTATGGCACCTCAGGATGGTCTCCACATGCTGATTTGCCTCCTCAATCTGGCCACCAGTCAGGGCATGGAAACCATGAGAAAAGCTAGCTGAGGAACCCAGGAGGGGGGAAAAAAGACCTTCCAGAAGCAGGAAGCAAAGTGAGGGCCCTGGTTGGAAACAATCTGGGGCTTAGGCAATGGGATGAAATGTACTGCCTTAGAAAAATAGTCGACCACCATGAGAATGTTCATGTTACTACCAGACGAGGGGAGACCAGTGATGAAATCCAGGGAGATATGGAACCAATGGAGATGGGAAATGGGCAGTGATTGCAGTTAACCAAAAGGACATTGTAAAGAGGTTTTATTCTGGACACAGATGGAGGAGGTTGTGACAAATGATCGGGTGTCAGCATCCAGAAATGGTGATGGAGAGACTCCAGTGTGCGCTGGGTTCTATGATAACGGGTAAGCCGTGAGGAATGTCCTCATTGAAGGACCTGGGAAAGGGCAACTCCTGGCACAAAGAGACAACCAGGAGGGCCACCTCCCAGATCAGACTCCTGGCAGTGTGCTTCCAAGACAATGGACTCAATCCACCAGGAAACAGAGGCTAGGATACAAGAGCTGGGGATGATGGGTTCAGGATCAGAGTCTTTCTCAGAATGATCAAATTTACGACAGTGTGCATCAGGTTTCTGGATCTTGGAACCAGTACGGCAAAAACGGGTCAAGTTAAGTTTATTAAAAAGCAATGCCCACCGAGCATGACAGGACTTCACTCATTTGGGGTTCTGAATCTAGGCAAGGTTCTTGTGGTCAGTCCATACCAAACATGGTTGCTCGGCTGCCTCAAATCACTGCCTCTATTCCTCCATAGCCAACCTAATGGCCAGGGGTTCACAGTTACCTATAATCATAAATTCTCTCAGCGGAGTCAAGATGGTACAAAAAGAAAGAGCAGGGATGCAAGTTGTTATCCCTGGTGGGACAGGATTGCTCCCACTCCCATGTCAGAGGGATCAATCTTAATGATGAATGGAAGAGAAGGGTCCAGGAGGACATAATGGGAGCCGAGGTTGCTTTAAGTTAAGGAAGGCTTTATATCTCTGGAGACCAATGAAACCGGGAAGAGAAGCTTGAAGTAAGTGTGGAGAGAGGGGAAGTTATAGAGCTTGTGAATTAATCTCCAATGGAAATTAGCAAACCCCAAGAAACATTGGACCTGTTTCACAGACACCGGAAGGCCACTCAGAAACAGCTCGTACCTTGCTTGGGTCCATCATCACTTGTTCGTGCTGAAACCAGAGCAGGGGAATGGTGGGTCAAGGCACAGCAAGCAGACATGATATGCAGGATAAAAGTTAACTCAGACTTTACAAAAACAGCAAGCAACAATTACAAAGGTTTTTACAGGTAAGTACATAGTAAAAAAGACTAGAGATAAGCAAGCCAATTGCAGGCATAAAGCATGAAAGATAACAGAAGAACAAGCAAAGAACATAGGATACATGAGGATTTCAAAAGGGTGGGAAACAGGTGTAGGGGATAAACAATCAGCACAAGTGGGAACACTAACATAATCAGGCATAAGAAGATGAAGACAAAACATGGAACACTGAGAGTCTCTAGTGAGCAAGTGGCGTACAGAAGGCACAGAGTCAGTATGAATAACACTGCAACCCATCAATCTCACGAAAACACTGGCTCTCGCATTGCTGCGTGACACAAACTTGGATTGAACAACAGCTGTGACACATGTCACAGTAATGCGTCAAAACTAACAGCTAAAGTGGGCATTCAATAACACAAAGTCCCACTTATATGGACTATTGAGTTCAAAGGTTTATAGAAGATGTTATGTTGATCAGTAATGGTTAGTAACCGATTAATGAGAGTTGGTAATTGGTTAGAGAAATTAGCCAAGATTTACATCCCGACATTGAACCCATCATTTCATAGCTACAGCATAATAGCTGAGCCACCCGGACCTCAAACTACGACCCTCAACTTCTATCCTCCATTGCTTAATCACTGACTATGCAAATCTTCCTCCTGAGTTTAATGAGAAATTTGCCATTAAAATTAGCACGACTTATTAACGGCACAAGATACAGTATGGTCATAGTTTATGGACTGATTTGCTTGTCTGGTATCTTGAGGCTGAGTGTGTAGCTCAAACACTGCTCAAAGAATGAACCATTTCAATTCCAAATGACACGTGTTCAGCATAGAACAACACTGTTTCGGTTTCAGAAGTATGTTCTACCTCAGGACTCCACCGACACACACCCTTACACTGCTACACTGGACTTATTAAATCAAAACACTATTTACACACACCCTTCCACTGGTACACTGGACTGTTAAATCAATATTCTATTGATACAAACCTTTCCACTGGTACACTAGCCCATGTGGCTAATTGTGTATATAATATATTATTGCTGATTATGTTGTGCAATATGTAGAGTCTAGGTGTAACGCATGTTTTGAACTCGATGTGAGCCCTACGTCCTTTCTCGTGCATGCCAGTATGTACGTGTGTTGTTGTTGTTATTCACATTTTACCTTGTGTATTTGCTGATAAAAGAGATTCTAATTTTAATTATATCTGCAAATGAGCTGCCATTGCTGCAGATTTCACTCATCAGCGGTAGTCAATATGTTGAAGAAGCACCTTTTTTAAAATTGTGACTTTCCAATCATATGGTCCTTCTCCTGTTTTTTTACTTGATAAGCTCGACCAAATGCTTGTGGCCTAACAGCGACTGGAAGGGCAAATGCGTACTTTTGATTTGTTTAGTGGTGTGTAATTGGAGTGGATCGCTCTTGTCTGTTTAGTCCTGTTTATCCATGAGCCCAACTTCCTGTAGATGTAAGCATATTCTGTGCTGGTCGGGGATCTGACAGCCAGAGATAACCTGCCATCAGCGGCTCAGCTATTTTTAACAGCAGGTACTAGTAACACATGACGTGGGGGCCCTCGTTATCAATATTTATGGAACAAAGATTAAGGCAGTGTAATGATACGGTCCCCTCTGGATCCATCCACCCTTAATAGTTGTCATTACAGGGAAGGAGGGAAAATGCTGATGGACTCAAAATTTTAGGCGGGCACTTAACAATTTAGTAATGATTTCAGAGACAAGGCTGGGCCCAAATGTAATTATCAGATATAAACACGGACGTAGGACCTGACCTGAAAACGTGTTACAGGTGCTACACATGTAATCCAAAACAAGTCAATGTTTAAGTGCATAAAACAACTGCTGTTTTGAGTGATGAAATATAATTTGATATGCAGAAGCTGGCTGGCAACTTTTTATAAGTAGGATTTAGTGACAATATTGAAAGTGTGAGCCCTCAAAAAGAATTATTAACTTCGATGACATGAGCTCACACCTGAGAAGCTGACAGCATCTGCTGTAACCTAATAATAACCTGAAAAAACAAACAAACAATAGATCAGTGATGAGCAGCTGTCCTGATCATTCCAAGAAATTATGTCCTTCCACTGCGGTTTTCGACTCCCTGGCTTGGAAGACTAAAAACCAAGTTAATTATGGAGTCAGATCTAACCTTTAATTTCCACATGAAGTCAATAGCAACATCAGCCCATTATCGTCTAAAAGATATAGCAAGAAGTGGAGGTTATATGTACAAACAAGATTTAGAAAAACACCTTTATTTTCGGTAGGTAGGACTACGTTAGCTCTTAAGCAGCTACAGCCCACTCAGAATGCTGTTGCTGGAGTTCGAACTAAGAATAAGAAAGCTGAACACATTACACCAATTCTTGGGTCTTTGAATTGGCTTCCAGTGCATCATAGCATCTACTTCAAAATACCACCACATATCTATGATTTGTTCACTGGATTAAGGGCTAAAACACATTACTGACTTACTTTTACCACATGGCCTCTGAGGTCATCTATGATTGGTCTGCTAGCCGTTCCTGGAGTTAAAACAAAACATGGTGAAGCAGCATTCAGTTATTATGCTGCGCATAGTTGGAATAAACTTCCCGACGATCTGAGACTTGGCCCAACTCTGGCTACTTTCAAAAGCGGGTTAAAAACATTAATATTCTCCACTGCGTTTGATTAAATAATTAACTGTGATCTTGGCACTGTGATCAATGCAACTGTTATGCATTTTATGTATTTATGTCTTTTTTATATCTTTGAAATTGTTTGAACTTATTTTTACATGTTGTTTTAATGCCTTGTTTTTCATTCTGTTTTTTCTTTTTTAATGCCTTTTTATGCCTTATGCCATTTTCAATTGCCTTTGTGTATTAATTGTGTTATACAAATAAACTTGCCTTGGCTTGCCTTTTGTATCTGTCATCACCCTGACATATAGCCGTAAAAATTACTATTACAACTCCACTCTAAACTGTTCAGAAGAAAGCGTAATACCCACATGAATTGTTACTGAACAGAGTAAAAGCCAACATCCTACAATAGTTTTATGACGTTGATACTAAGAAAGCAAGAGAGACACAAAATGACGATGGATAAGGTGAAAAGTACAAGACGCGAGGGGACAATCCTCCAGATTCCAACGCACAGGCGGAAGCCCATACCACCGTCTGTTGGCTACCGAATCACACAACGTTGATCCTTTCCCAAATTTGATCTATTCAAACACTTAAAATTTCAAAACGCGCGCTCCAAAGAGGCGCAGTGTCTCCCAGACCAAAGAGCAAAATGCCATGCAGGCCGGCCTGGGAACGGTATGTGATCAAACCTCGGACTCACGACCCACGAGATATTGTGGTGCAGAGTGCGGGGGAGGGCATTGTGGTGTAAAGGGGCGCGCATGAGTCAGTGGCTTCGTCTGTGAAAGCAGCGGGAGCCGCGGAAGCGTTAACAACATAACAAGTATAAGAACCGAGTGAAGTTTACCACATCATGAGGCAGAGTAGCCGGATGACGGTAGAAGACCCGGCGAGGAAGGTTCTACTTACCGTATCATTCGTGTTAGGTTGTGGGAAGGCGGCTAATTAAAACACCCAATGTTGTGACTTCATAATGACTCATCCGCGGTGTGTTGTCAACAATGAGCTGACATGTATCCTTTCTCTCTTTGTCACTCGCCTTTATTAATTGAATCCACAAATGTAATTGTGTCAGGAAAGTAAAATTGGATAGGAAGTGAATGGTAGGTAGGACCACGTCACAGCACACTGATACTGTTCATTGCCACTTTGGACTTCGTATGTACTGTAATGTATGAAAGCCAGGCCAGAAATCTCTCTTGGCAATATTTTTGCTGCGCTCACGTTTCCAATTGACATCTCTAAGGCGCATAGTTACATAATACATCTTATTCTCACTCGTATTCGTCATGGTCACGATCAAAATTAAGAGCCACCCTTTTTACTTTTTTTCTTTTTCAGTCAGTGTCTTACATTTTTGATAACCAATCGGGATAATGACACGCGAGCTTCATATTGACCATATTGTTGTTGTTTATTTCATAGTTTTATGTGCTCAGTTGTCAGGTGCCGATAGCTGTTTCCTCCCTCTGGTGCCGCCAGAGTCCATGAGTGACATGTGGTTCCATAGAACCATTTCAATGACTTTTAGCCAGTCCAGCGGATTGTCACATTAGTCGGTTCGTACGTGGCAATTAACTAAAAGCTATTTTTACAATTACAGTATCACTTATCTCCCAACAACCAGTAGTTCGAATCCTGGCCTATCGGGATAGAGAAACATAACCGAACACTCATGTTACTTACCGGCACATGTATGCACAGTTTCATCACTCGATATCAATGAGGTGGCTGAATGTTCACTGTGCGACTAGTGGAATTTGACAGAAAACAGGTATCACGTTTGAAATTGGAACCTTCGTGACTGAAAAGTTTCACCTTCGAATCGTTGAGGGTCCGTTTATCAGTGTGCTCTTTGGGTAGTGATGCCTGTGCCTTGAAGACGTAGATTAAGATAACTTAATAATATAAAAGTTTGATACCCTTGTATTTGAAAAGGATGCACATAACTTACAGTGTAGGCTGAGGTATGAGACTCTTTTGTCCTCAAAGCGTGAGTTTTCTTTTAAGCAGCAACAAGTTCCTTGTCTCTTTAACTTGTTCTCACTGACAAGAGGAGGCTATTATTGTGACACTTGCTCTCTTACATGGTAGTACCACATCTATTAACAAAAATAAACGTGAGACGTTTTGCGTAATGTGTGTAATATGGCCTTTTGCCAATGATTGTGCAAGTAGCCTCTCACACAAACATGTGAATATGCATGGTCCTGTGTCTCAAAACTTTTAGGACATGATTGTGAAGTCGTATTTAAAGATTTAAGTCGCTAAAAGGGTGATCAGTCAGGAGCACGTATCCGACATAAACTTGGACTGCATGCCTTCGCTTTTTTTTCAACCACGTAAGACCCCTAATGGCGTTGTCCGGGTGAGGGCATTGCGTATATCTATACAAGCTTTTCTGAAAATCAAGAGTGCGTGATATTTCTCCTTTACTGTGGAGCCACCAAGGTGTGCGAGAGTTTAAGCACGCGGATATTGCAAAGGGTTATTAGATTCATAAGTCACCGAAGTGGTGGGCGATCTACTGAGCACAGCAGAAGTTCTCATATGATGACTTCAAACAAGACACATTACCTTCCAGCATCTGTTGGAGTGAGTGGATATTAAGGCACTTCTATCTCTGGGACAGCGTAGGAGAAAATGGTAAGTAGCACGGGAACACCATCATATACAGGGATGATTACTAATAAATAGACGTGCTTGTTATTAAATCCGGCACTGCAAAGCTGGAGGGACTGGACTGTTGAGGTGGCTACTTGGGGATCTCAGTACAGAGACTGATGTCTGGTGAGGGTGATGTTGACATACCCTGTGTGAAAAGATTGTGTGGCATTTCTGAGGATATGCCGGTACAGTGAAAGAGGTAAGGCTGTAGGGAAGTAGCATTGTCTCTGCGCGCAGTGTGTGGCTGTGGTGTGATGCCTTGGAGGCTTGTGTATCGTGGCACTTGGGGCTTCCTTTTATGCATGTATATATTTTTGAGTGCGGTGGCAATGAAAGAGCAACATGTTGCGGAAGTGTCACACTGGTCCATACGTGGCATCAAGAGACATGGCAATAGCGCATCAGTAGCAGCTTCTAGGTGTAACTCGGACGTAACATTGGAGTGTTTGATGCGACTTGATAAGATATGACCGGCTTTTTATAGTATAGGTGGTGGGTTTCTGAAAGGAAATGTCCGACCAACATGTGATCAAATATTAACAGGACTGGCTTGGCAAGGACACATTCACGTGACAATGCGCGCGGAAGAAGCAGAGTAAAGCAGTATCAAGTGGCACTTGACAAAACTATAGATTTTCCTTCCCTATAGTTACCATCGCTGTGTTATGCTTTCAGCACGTTGGACAGAGGCACCGGAGTCGTGCATGGACTAAAACAACGAGTGGACGCCAACTCTCGCTTTTGCCAACCCCTTGCCAAACCTGGGATTCTTTTTTCAACTTTTGGTAAGCCTATACTGAGGGAGCCCTGTGGTCTATAACGGAAAACGGGATAATAAAAAATCGCTTGCCAGTAGGAAAGGCTTATGCTTAGATTTGTTGCGCCACTTAGAGCATGTGAAAGTTGAAATGTTAAAGCCGCTGTAGGGCGTCATGCGTTCTTTATGCTCCATTGTCGGTACACTGCGTTAACTTTGGGAGATGCACGTCTTGGTCGTGGAGATCTAACCACACATAGTGGTTGTCAGCCCATAAAAAGGTAAGAGTTCTTATCCATTGTTTTCATCTACCATTCTTGCTTCTGTCGTGTTTAGTTTGCCTTTGCGTTTGTGTTTTAAAATAAAGTTCGATTTACCATTCAGTGCACCTTAGCCCGGCTGTGTCAATAGTGGAAGTGTTGACTCCCGGAGAACAAAATTGCTGAGATGAAATGATTAAAATTCAAATGAACAACAGCGTATAAGGATAGCATTAATTCTAATATCACAGAATTCATCGTTTAAAAAATAGGCTGTTTGTCTCTGCCTGTATAATGCAGGTAGGGACGTTAATATTTAGATAAAGCTTTTCAATCGCTTTTCAGAGTTTGTAAACACAGAGTTCTACTGCAACATCATTTGCGTAATCGTTGCATTGTGCCTCATCACGCTCCAAATATGGAATTTACGCGCTGCAGTGAACCTTCTACGTTTTTCTCTATCTATCTATCTATCTCCTATCTATCCGTCTGTCTGTCAGTCCCTCCGTCCATCTGCCTTTCTTTACATTTCCGCCTGTATATGTTGCCCTAGTGCTTTCCTATTTGTGTTGAAATCACGCTTATTCCTCTCTCGGTTCCTTATCGACTGAAATAGCCAACCTACTCTTATCGTCGTCATCGCGACCAAATCACTTGTGTTTTACTACGGCTGCTCCGAGGTTCCATTCATACTGGCTCCACTCCATCCGCCTCACCTGCTGCCTGCCTGCCTGCCTACCGCTTCTTTGTCAGGGACAACTTCCACTCAATAAGAAAACCCAGCAATTAATTCCTCATTCATTTCTACAAATATCATCTTAGGGATACTCTGTGGAACACCCTACAGTGAGCAAAGTATTGGATTATGCCGTCGATTTCAATAAAGATAGGCGTGGTCAAAGTCCCTGTGTTGACAGATGTTATGGCTGAAGATGGAGCTGATAAGGCGGCTTGATTGTTCGGAATGAGAGGTGTTGTTTTTTTACAGATACATAAGACTCGGCTGGCTAAGATTTTAGATGATCGTGAGATTGTTTAGTCTGAGACGGTGTTTGCTATGTTATCGATTGCTCCCCATGCTAAGGACTTAAAAGTCCTCGCACTAAATGAAACAGAGGCTTTTATATTGCCTGTTTTCTGTCCTGCCTTTTTTCCTGGTCAAATATTTTGATCAGCGGGAAGCATTTCCATGGCAAAACAACTGCAAGAAAAGCCCGACGCCCACCGAGAGCCCTGTTTTCACCAAGATGCTTGCAGTGGGAGGGGGTTACATTTCAATGCATTATTGAAC
>OMOX01183967.1:0-12718 GCA_900312595.1 Guentherus altivela | reverse complement strand
GCACGAGCGCTGGGTAGTGACCGAAAGGACAAGATCAAAAATACAAGCGGCCAAAATGAGTTTCCTCCGCAGCATATCTGGACTCACCCTTAAGAGATAGGGTGAAGAGCTCGGATATCCCGGAGGGACTCGGAGTAGAGCCGCTACTCCTTCAAATTGAGAGGAGCCAGTTAAGGAGGTTCGGGCATCTGGTTAGGATGCCTCCTGGACCCCTCCCTGTGGAGGTGTTCTGGGCACGTCCACCTGGGAGGAGTCCCGGGGGGAGACCCAGAACTTGTTGGCTTTATTTTATATCCTGCCTGGCCTGGGAACGCCGTGGGATCCCTCAGCATGATCTGGTGACGGTGGCTGAGGAAAGAAATGTCTGGGGTACTCTGCTGAGCCTGCTGCCACTGCGACCCGGACCAAGATAAGCGGCCAAAAATGGATGGATGGATGGGTTTTATAGATAACTTTAAAAAGCAGGACTTGGTCTGGTTCTTAGGTAGATATCTGATCTGTTAACCTGTACTTGCATTGTTAGAATCCCAGACAGGGCTGTCTTATGCCAAGTGGACCTTTAAAAATTTCAAAATCACTGTATGGCTCATATTACATAACATTTTTTCGAGTAATTTGCTGTCTTGTCGATGTAGTAGTGCGCTCACTACACAATTGAGTGCAGATGATTTGAGTGCAGATCACCTGTAGATCGCTGACAAAGAGCATCTGATCCTGATACTCCCAGAAACACACTTGAGAAGTGAGTGTTGCGACTTTGCCAAAATAGAAAAACAGCCAAAAAACAAGGAGAATACACAAAATATGCAGGAGAAAATGGTTGAGGAGTTGGAAGTAAATAAAGCCCAAATAACAGTGCAATGAAAACATAGCCTGTACATGTTCATTCACACTGTGCGTCACCAGGAAGGACGTATTTGTGCTTTTGTTGTTGCTACAAATTCCTAAGAACTATTTGTGAATTTCATGAGAATTATTTATTCTAATAGAATCAATAGAATATAATCTTAACTTAAACGTATGATAATTATTTATTCTAATAGAATCAATATTATTATGGTTACACTGTGCCCTCCCGTCCCATACCTCTTATTGTCTATTTGTCATAGGCGATCTCACTACTTGTCCTAATACTGCCCACAATATAAGAGCATGTGCTGATAATTTCAAACAGCCTTGAAAATGTTGGGGCGCCTGGGATGGCTCAAAGGCTGGTCAGAATGTGTCTCTGAGTTGCTCATACTTAACAAGTGACAAATGGTGACGGCTGCGCACACTAATTTGTTGCCAACCTGGGGTTGGATGGGTTTGATGTCCTAGATCTCTAAAATCTGTCTTGGCCAGAAAAATCAGGGCTAGAACTATCTAGTGTACACTTGGCATTTGCTGTTCCAAATTCTAGGTTTAACACAAATGCTGAATGTCCACTACATATCGCCCCAGAAGAGTGTCGCTGTGCGACTCAAAAGTAAAAAAAAAAAAAATACCATATAGGATTGCTGTGGTACAGGAGGTAGAGCAGCTGTCTGGCAGTCTGAAGATCAGCGGTTTGGTTACTGGTATCATGTTGAAGTGTTGTTGAGCAAGTCACTGAACCCCTAACTCCTCCCCGGGCACTTCACTTTGGCTGCCTACTGCTCCAAAGTAGTTAGGCTGGGTGAAATGCAGAGGACAATTTCCCCACAGTATCAATAAAGTTCTCAATAAATCAACCGTACCCCTGCTGGTCACGTGTTTTAAACTCCGAACCTGGTTGGTTGCCCTCTGACAGCCGCTTGGGAATTTGCATGAAGTAGTTCAGTCTCTGCTTCTCCTGCCACACCGCTCACAAATTGTCATTGCTCATCTAATCACAACCCTCAAAGAGATTTTGCTGCTTGCTCTCATTCAAATGAATAAAGAGCTGAAATTTGCAAGCAATTTTTTGGTGCCAGTGGACATTAACTGTGACTGGATCTTTGCCATCAGAGCCACTGAGCTTTGGGATACTTTGCTGAGGAACTCTGGGTAAATTGGTGTCTTCATTCAACACTGGATGATTGCCCCCTTGAAAAGGAAAAGTATTGATCCAAGCAATAGGTGTAGACAGCATAAAGTGCATATAAAAAACAATGCCCCAGGCATGAATATAAAGTGAGTAATTTGCAGTATTACATTTGTCACAATAGAGCTTTTGTGGCACTTGAATCAAAACTAAATGCACAAGCATTTAAAATGTTTTGTAAAAAGTCACGGTGAGAAGAAGAAAGTTGGATTCTAAGTGTTGGAGTAATTGATATCAAACTGCAAATGTCAGATGACCCTTGCTTTGGCTATAAGAGAGTAATAGATCCTCAAGACATATTTACACAAACAGCATTTCTGTCATAGTTTCCTTTGTACAATGGCTTTTATTCCTGTCCTGTCTATCTTATCTACTATTTTATGATTCTGGCGTATTTTCTAACTTTGCTCAGCATTTTGTTTCTGTAACTTTTGAAACCTCAATTGGTTTTGACTTACTGCCTGCAAAGCGCTTTGCGACTTTGTTTTGAAAGACCCTCTATAAATAACGTTTCTTATCATCATTATTGAATGTATTAAGGCTGGCTGCAGTCTGGCAAGTGACAGCTCCTCTTATTACCAGTCAATATGGAGGTGAACACAGGAGATCCAAGAGCTAGGGTCTTCATTTCCCATAGCTAACTGGCTACGTGACAATGTTGCCACTTTTGAGCTATTTATCCTCATTTCTCTTGGTATCAACTGTGGCCAAATTCCATATGCAAGACGAAAGGCGATCGCATCCGACTTTGACGGCAAGATCTGGTCTTCAGGGAGATGCCGGTTGGGATCTCATTGCTACAGATCGAATGTGAGAACACGTGATGGAACCCAGCAGTGACAGGAAGAGACTACACTTTAATGCAGATTGATCCACACAGACCGAAATGCAAGTAACTGCCAGCTGAACTATACACGAGGCTGTGCATGGTAACTGGTGTGCATGGTGAAAATCAATCGAGAAAAGATGTAAATAGAAAGTCGAGTTCGAATTCAGCACAAATCCCTACTAGTATGCGAATGAGCAGGTCTGGACTGGGATGTAATATGAGACTATATTAGGTGTAATATTTCACCATGCAATCTTTCGTACTGACCGATATCCTTTTTATCGTTTTCTTTTATAATATATTACCTATTTGGAGGTGACAAATGGTACACTGACGCAGCAAGCTTTTCAGAGCTTTTCACAGTACTATAACTGTGCACGACTGCTCTGTTTCCATTATATTACATGTCAATGGAGCATTAATTGGAACTATTTCACCATATAATACCTAAAACTGACCGAGATAAATAGACCGATCTGCCACCAGGAAACTCAGAATAAAGACTAATAATAAAGAATAATTTCCCATCTCCAGCGGTCGGCCATCTTGTGCCAGGTGCTGGGATGCCAAATCACCCTTGGTGTGGCTCTTGGATGTGATCTCCAGCAGACAATTAAGGACTGGCCTTTTTTGGTTTCGGAAGGAAAAGACTGGACAGGGGAAAAACGGACAGAGGGTAGCCAGGAGGCTGCTGAAATACCCTCCTGGAAAAAAGGACAGTTTAAGTATGGTTTGTTTGATCATTGAATTATGGATTAGTTTACTTATAATTATTAAAAGAGCCTTTAAAAAAAAACAAAAAACCTGCCTCTTGATTGGTCTGTGCTGTTCCGCTACCCTAGAAGAAGGTTTGCCACAATATATATATCTTTTAAAATCCTCTTAAATCGTTGACATAGCTCACGGGCTTTACTGCATGTCAAATGACAACTGCCTTTTAATGTTAGATATATATGCACAGTATACATTTGTTAGCACAGAAAGAAGAAATGAATGAAAAGTACTGGGATATATCTGCCTCACTGTCTACGTTTATTTGAGAACCAATGACTCTGGTGGGGGTAAATAATAGCCTGTGTTAAGAGATAAGGCACTTAGAATGCACAGCAGCTGCTACAGTTACACAGGACTGCACCACGTTGAGACAAGACGGTCTGCTTCACGGTACCATCTGCCACCTCCAAACAGGTGTGACTCCGTTCAATATGATAGAGGGAGGCAGATCAGCATCGGTCTGAGAGACAAAGATGTAGTGAATATCACAGTTCACCAGAATGTGGCATCTCTTCAGTGCGTAAGAGTCTGCTACAGTGCATAATGTTCTGGGTGGTAGTCCTCTGAATGAGAAAATAATGAGAAAAATAAATAGTAATGTCTAAGTCATTTTTACACTCCCCTTGACACTATCCGTCCTTATTTTTATGACTGCATTGTTTCAATATGACCATTCATTGTCCTTCGGCGCCCCTTTGTAGGATAAAAAGGATGATGAGGAAACTGTCGCGAATCAGGAATTCCCTGCAAAAAATCTAAACCCAACATGAAAAATAACTCTGGGGAAAAATGTACCTGGTGTGGCTCCAACGGCTTTTTACTGTTCAGGGATGAATCCTCCGTCTGATTCTGGAAGCAGTCTCCGCCCTTATGGAAGAAGACAAAGAAATAAAGGGTGTTGCAGGCCGTTCACGGCATGGGGCAGTGACAGAGGACGCATGAAGGCTTTAACAGAGGTGCACAAGATGAAAAGGGCTGTTAGAATGATGTTGATGGGCCAAGTTTGCTTCCAGAGTGGGGTTGCATAATGGCACACAGGACATGAGGACACAGCGAGGTCTGCATCATAAGTCGGTCACATTATCCGTCCATGTTATTTTCTTTTTCCTTCATTGCAGAAATACTCTTGACCATTCTGAAATGTGGAAAATGATCAGGTCAGTGAGATGAAGCTATGATGGCCATGAAATCAGACAGGCCAACTCCGATAACAAACCGCATATCGATTGACTCAGCCAAAAACATTGTGAAAAGCTAAATGAACTGTCTTTATATAGCACTTTTCTAGTCTACACTGATCAAAGCGCTTTACAAAGTTTGCCTCAATTCACACACCGACAGCGGAGGCAGCTATGAAAGGCACCAACCTGCTTGTAGGTAGCAGTTAGGGGTTCACTGTCTTGCTCAAGTAAACTTTGACTTACCAGAAGGAGCTGGGATCAAACTGGGAATCTTCAGATTGCCAGATGACCACTTTATCTCGTGAGCCACTGCCACTTCAAAAGCACCCAGTAATACAAGATTAACCTCTGAAAAGACTTTTCTGATCTCACACAAAGAGGTGATGAAGAGCAGAACATAAGCCAGGAAGTTAAAGCACTGAATAAATCCGCTATGATTTCTTTTTATTTCCATACTGCGGGATCACATACAACTACAGAAAATAAACAATTTTACCTTGTGAAATTAAATAAAATATTGAGGATAGTTATACAATTATTAGTACATTTAATTTATTGTATCAATGTACATGGAATGTTCCGAACCTTGTTTATTGAAAATAGCCTCGGCAACGAGTAGGCATCTACAGTCTTGTTTAGCAGTTTGCTGTTGCGCTTGACTGCTATTCCATGATGCGAGCCGGTATAGTGTTTTCTTTTTTAACACCAGTGTGAATGCAGCATTAATGTAAACCTATCGGCGTGCCTGTAAGCAGCATGGCAAAGATGGGCAATGCAAGAGCAATTAAATCAACATTTTTGATTGCAAGCTTTTAGCTTCAGTATTGGACCGATCATAAGCACATTATCAAGAACAAAACTGGTTGATAAGTCATTTTTTATTTGCTATCAATGTCAGTTGAAGATTCGGGATTATGTCAAATAGCACAGCGATCCTTGAACCACAAGAATCAACACTTCCCGGGTGCTGCTTTTGCAGTGTATTAATTTAGACCTCAAAGGTCGGTCGGGGATGGCAATAACCAAAGTTGATTTGATCACTGCTTTGGGCTTGACATTCACCTGCAGCAGACTGGTTAGTGACAGCAGTAGACAATGACCTTTATTGTAACCCTGTCAAAAACCACCGTGGATTCCAGCGATGAGGCGATCACTCCAATTGTGGGTTATGGGGAAGTTATACTTTAAAAATGTAATTTGAAGGCCATGCTCTTCAGAGGGTGGGCGTGAACTGTAACACGTACACTTTACAAGGCCCTCTATTAAATCCACAGCGTTCTCTTTTGTAGTCACTCTGCTGCAATAAATCATTTTAATGGACACTATAACACAAGGTACATAAGGTCCCTGATGACTCCTTTTTTTATGACTCAATTTGAACTTTTGATTTGTTGAAATGGCAATCTTGGGGGGAAAGGCTAAAAGTACCAGAATAGCCTGTCAGACCAGAGAACAAGTGAGGAAGGCCCGAATCCATCCTGTCTGATTGTGATGCCCCATTCAACCTGGAGTTTCAACCCTACCCTCTGGTTCCTGAGGACTGAATTGAATTCTGGGAAATGGAGGAGGTAAGGCATGTGTCGACTGTCTATCATTTTGGCTCTCCTTGCATGTTGATGGTGATAATGATATTATGTACGCAGATGACCAGAAGCAACTAGGGTACTCCCTTTTGCTCAAATAATAATAATTTGGACTTTATTGACCCTCGTGGGGAAATTGTCCTCTGCATTTTGACCCATCCATTTTGACCATTTTGACTTAGGAGCTGTGGGCAGCTGCAGTGCAGTGCCCGGGTAGCAGTTAGGGGTTCACTTTTGACACGATATCAGGAGGAACCGGGGATTGAACCGGTGAGCTTCAGACTGCCAGACAAGCGCTCTAACCTCCTGAGCTATTGCCACCCAATTTAGTGACTGATGTTGTCCATGACAGACATTAAGGGAGGTATCTTAGGGCAGACCCTACTACCCAAGCCAATGATGCTTGCTGTTTCTGTCTTTTCTGTTTGTTGTTTTCAGGACTTTGTTTTTCTGTTGCGTATTGTTTTGTATATTACGCTTGGTTCCGACCAGAGGAAGATTAGTCTGGCTCTTCTTCCAGGTTTCTTATTTCCTGGCCTCTAATGAGGGAGTTTTTCCTTGCCACTGCTGCTCACTGGGGTAGATGGTCCGTCATTAGAAAACTAACCTTTGACAAAGTCAATTATGAAACGAGTCATAGAAATTAAACTTCATTGATTGTGTTACTGTCAAGGGTACTGTAAATTTTATTTATTTATCTTTTTATATTTATTGGCAACTGTCATACCGGGACCATTATGTTGTACTGTTGCATCAATGTCTCTGTTATTGTTGCGATCCATGTGGATTTAGATTTTCTCATGTTTTATGTACCCTTTCTGCTGAAAACCGCTTGCAGTCTGCGAACAAATGAAGCTCTTAGTGTATGTTCAATCAGGCAGACCTCTCTCTTTTGGATTTTTATTAGTGCCTTTTTTATTTTAGGAGGGCTACTCATTGCATCATCCTACCTGCTGTCCAATGAGCTTTCTCATCTTCATCCCCCCTTCACCCCCGCCAGAGAGCTTCATGACCTCGTCTATTATATCTCTAATCTCACATTGGTTCTAACCAGAGGAGGATGTGTCCCTGGTTGAGCTGTGTCCCTGGTTTTCTTCAGAATTTAATGAAAGTTTTGTCTTTGCTACGGTTGCTTGAGTGACATTTACTGCATCCCTGGGTGGGGTGGCTGAGCGGGGGTGGGGTATTCAAAATTTATAGAGGCTCTTTTTCTTACAAATTGAAAGTACTTATGTTCTCAACACCAAAGACTTTTCCATATCAAATTAGGGGTTGTCTTCAATGGACCTGTCAAAGCAACGAATGGGATTTTCTTTTTCATTCTTTGTTTATAATATGCAAGCATTGCCCACCGTTCCAACCAGGCATGCACACGTTTAGACTCCTCCTGAGTGTACTGACGGTTAACTGTTAATATTGATGAATGCCCATGTTTGCAAGATCAACACCCGGGATGTTTACTTCTTATGTGAATGACAGAAAGTATCTGCACAATAGAGGGTGCAGGTCGTACGTATTTCATACGCCAATGCAATGAAATGCAGGGTGAGAGACGATAGAGGACGTTCCTCCAACACTGTGTTCATTTTGTCTAATCACATGGGAGCTGCAGATACTGAAACACGCTAGGGCAAGGGGTCGTAACCTGCTACGTGAACCTTTTCCCACTTGCTGCACACACTAATAATAAAAAAAAACCATCCTTTTATTTCATTAACCTTGCTATAATTGTTTCTTCTTGAGATGTTTGGGTTGCGTCTCATGGTGTATACGTTGTGGAGACGTGAAGGAATGAGGTGAATTAGTTTATACTTTGGCAGTTCTGGATCTCATACGTACTGCATGAAAACAGGACTATATTTGTCAGATGCACGCAGAGTCCGTCTGTCTAAAAAGCCATTCTATCACATTCAATTTCCTAAAATTGCAGTTGAAATCACACATAATGAGAAGGGCTCATGGAGCGAGTGTCCGCCCGTCATCTGTTTCCAATCTCTCAGAAGGAGAGGGGGACATGGCAAATCTGGCGCGGTCTGCCAGCAAATGCAATATCTAAGTCATAGTTGGGGGATACGTCTCTTCCGATCTGTGTCAGAGTTTTTCTGCCTCCTGGGTGCGGGTTCTCCATTTAACCACCCGGCCAAAATGTTATCATCAGATATGGAGCACAAGTGTTTTTGGCACAATTTCATTAAGAGACAATCTCTTTGACGAGTTTCCTGCTGAGGACAATTTCCCCTTTAGATGAAATCCCTCTGGACTGCACTGCTCCTGTGGCCTATCATCTCATATCTGTAATATTGTCGTTATTGAAATACGCATGTTAAGAAGCCCCGAGGAACTGGCCTACTTCCCACAACTTGCATTTCATGGGTTTCATTCAATCACCCCGTACTTTCATCCATCGATTGTTGAGGATTGTCTTGCGCAACCCCGCTGACTGGTTGTAGGAAGGTGGGCTTGAAGCTGTGTCTCCTCCAGCTCCTGATTGTTAATCCAGCCACAGGGGGGGCACTGTATGTGCAGGGACCCTTGCCTGCCAAGTCCTACCCCATGCAGCCCGTGAGCAGCTTGCCCACTCTGCTGCTTCCACGAGGCACACACAGCCGTACTTGAATCTGGCAGGCAGGGGTATGAACCAACAACGTCGGGGCAGTTGCACTGAGTGAAAGTCCATCGTGGTGCCGCCTTGCAGTTTCTATAAAATGCTTAAGGGGAGAGTTGTGAATTATGAGATTTTTCATTGCCGTTTCGCAACATAAAACCGGGGTTATGGTATTTACAATATATCATTATATCAGCTGACGCTATTTTAAAAGAAAGTTTTAGTATTCATTTCGTTTCAGTTCTACTTTTAGTATTTTCAGTAGTGGCACTTCCACCTGTACCCGGGGGGCCCATGGTGAGAGAAACCTGACTTTGGTCGTGAAAACCAGAACAATTCTCCACACAAAGAAATCACTTCTTTACCGGGTGTAAACATAAAATAATTTCCTTTTTATTTCAGACATTATATTTTAAGTTTTGTCTTTGGTTTTCTCACAGGCTAGTTTATTTCAAATTTTGGTTTGCAAATGCATTTTTTTCACTCGTAGCTTTGGCTTTAGTTTATAATTATTACCCTGTCATGATGAATGTGTTAAGAGGGTGAAGGTAGCAAAAAGTGAACATGTTGTGCTTCCCTCTTTTTATGAGGCACATAAACCCTAACGGTTTGACTAGTGTTCAGTTTAATCTGCGGCTGTGCATTGACAAGTAAACTTCTCAGGGAACACAGGATAAAACAGGTTGTATCAGGCTGCGTCTGACTCTACCTCTGCCTGCAATACTCATATAAGCTCTCCTATAAGGCCTCTCAACTCGATATTTCTTCATCCAATATTTATGTGCAAATTAAACTTAAAACTAAACAACTTCTCCAGGTGGCATTGCCACTTTAGGTGAGAATAATAATAGTCATAATAATAATAATATTAATAATGATGATGCAATGTTATTGGTTTTATTTTAGTATTTTCCTCTTGTTTACCCTAGCTGTGTTTTTTAGAGGAGTGCACAGATTTATCTTAATACATGTTTCTTAATTTATTACAATTTTACGAATTTAAATGTTTTTAAATTTAATTTTTCATTGACAAATAAACTCTGAATGGGACGGATGCAGTAAAATTGTATCCTCAGCCAAACTAACAAACAGGATAAGAATAAAGATATTTGAAAATTGTGTAAAAACACAAACAAACTTCTATGCTCTTGTGATGTGTTCGGTTAAGTGAAAAATTGTTACGCGGCAAAGTTCTTCTGTTATCAAGCCAGAGGAAGACACCCAGAGTGAACAAGCGTTATGTGATTTCTGTCAAGAGAACAGGAAGGCTATGGGCAGTTAAATGTGATGGATTTAGGTTCTGAGGTCACCGAAAGGCTATTACAGTTCAATTGGCGGACAGACTCACCTTCTCCACCTGACACTCCTTAACTCCAATAGTCTCTCTCTTCATTAGCCCCACGGTACTGGCTGTGACAATTTTCTGATCTTTGGGAATGTCCTGCAAAAAAGGGGGAAACTTTGTAGTTTTGAGGTTGACATTAAAACTAAAATAAACAATAATAAAAATAATTTCATGACAGGTTGTTGATTTGGTGTCTTGAATGGTTTAAACTGGGAATGTTAATGTCTAATAGGGACTTGAATTGGCAGGTACTTCCCGATTCAATATTATCATGATACTTGGGTTGCCGAGTCGATATGTATTGCAATTCTCAAGTATTGCAATTCTATAAGCATCACGATTCGATATAACAAGTTTTGGTGATTTTTCTTACCTTTCTTTAGGACCATGGAAAACAGTTGAAAAAAATGGAACAATACTTTCGAAGACAATTTCCCAGAGTAACCAGAATCTGTTTACTGCCATTAGACATTTTAATTAATCCCTCCGACTCGGCCGAAGCCCCAGCCAGTTTGAAGGCTGGCACTAATATAAAACATGACTTGTGTATATACTCTATATGGCATCTCTATATCCATCATAAGCATACATACTGTGCTCACGTAGTTACTACACACTTGCACATATTCTTTGTACAACTAAGTGAAATGTTCTTTGCACAACTAAGCTATGTTGCACTCATACTTTGCACAACCAGGCTATGATACATCTCTTCGTGGATACAATGTATATATCTTTTTATTTGATCATTTATTGCTTTATTGCCTTGTATATTGAGTATTTTATTTTTTCCTTGAGTATTTTGAGTTCTTTCTGTACTGCTGAACCTGATAACCCAATTTCCCCACGGGGATGAATAAAGTGTCTATTTATCTATCTATCTACCTATTTATTTATTTATATATCTATCTACTGGGAATATGCAGGGTGAGTGCACTGTAGCCAACATAAAGTGATCAAGTGTGTCTCAGAACATTAAAATAGTGCATTAACCAACGTAACAATTAGTCAGCCATCATGTTGTCAGATTGATACTGAGCAGGGCTTACAATTGAGAAAATAATTGTGTCTTAATGTATTAGAATGTGACTCAAACATACATCCATAGATAGTGCATCATTCTGAATAGAGCTATCTGACCCTGACAACAACACAGATTAAACTACTGCAGTACTGTAACATCCGTCACATGTGAAATACATTCTGCTGAGTTTAATGTTTTCAAAAGAATAACTTTAAAAACCAATATTCACAAACTAAATAAACAGTAAAACGTTCACTTTAAATATAAAACTTTAAGTAAACAAAAATACATTGCCTCAGAAGTATACGACTTACAACAAAATGAAGAAACAAAAACACATACACTGTATTTTCAACCACGCTGTACAGGCTAGGGTCTTTACAGATTAAATAAGTAATAAACTCAGTGATCAATGATGTCTTCGCTCAACTCTTTGGACTCTACTCAGACAAGATCCAGCGTTTGTCACTACTGCAGGCTACTGGAGGTTGTTTTGTGTCATTGGCGTTCAACTATGTCTATGATAGTCATTGCTCGACTCACAATATATGTTCATTTTCACGGGTATCAACGACACTGTATCAGGATCAGTCATTTCCAAACAGTTAAAAACTCCACAAAGTACCTATTTCTACAGCCCTATAGGTGGCAATATGAGGCACTTTAGTCACAGTCGGCCGCAGAAGAGTACGTTTGGACTCGTGCATGTGATGGATAGATATATAATTAAATTAAAATGTGGCGAGAACCTGGGAGTTGTGAGCAACACAAGACACATAACGAGCTGCCAGCTGAGGTTAAGATTGAACATGAGGATGCTAATGCTGGGGAAGCCAGTGTCCGTAACCATGAAGAGGATGCTAGCAAAACGAGAAAGGTAAAAGCAATGCAAGATGAACACAGAACGTGGACGAGAAACAAGAAGAGTGGACTACTGAATTTAAACTAATTTAAAAAGCCATGCAAAAGCATGCATTCAAACTTCAATCACAAGTACCCACCCGGCACTAATATCAGAATGAATAAAATCCAGCAGCTTATTGCTCTGCTGAAAGGACACCAGAAACTTATGGATGACTTACACGACTTTTAGAACAAAGAGGCCATACTAATCCAACTGTGCAACTGTGTTATACATCCATAATAAGAAGGGTTGAAGAAATTGAAGTTGTAAGAAATAATTGGATTTCAAGCAGGTGATTGAACTTGAACTCACCCGTGGTGAGTCACAGGTGCCTGTAATCTAATAAATCACTCATTCAACCATCTTAAATGGAGCACAGTACTCATCCTACTGTTTTGTGTCACTGCGTGTACCACACCGAGCATGGAG
>OMOX01183677.1:0-11037 GCA_900312595.1 Guentherus altivela | reverse complement strand
CCCTTGCACCCTTAACCAATAGTTTAGCAGCCGGGAAAACAAAAAAAAAAATTGTCGCGTCGTTATTAAATTAATTAATTGACAGCATTTTTAATTGATTAGGGCTGCAATGACTAATTGATTCGTGACCCCGATACTCTGTTGTGTAAATCATAGTCATTATACTATCTATTTTTTCTGCAAGTCCTTTCATTTCTTGTCTTTCATATTTATTGAGTCCCTGTTTGACTTTTATTGTTAGTTTTTATGCGCAATTACATTTTGCCTAGGATGGAAAGACCTCAACGATCAATGTTTATGACGTAGGGTGTAGTGACAAATTCAGTCGTTGTCTCCCTCTAGCGGCTTAAACTGGGCTCCGCGCTCAGCCTTGAAAATAAGTTATGGAACTTTGTAGGCTTTATTCATGAAGCTTAACATGTACCTGCGGTGCGCGACATTAAGTACGCGCCTCGGTAGTTTCAGGTGATTCATTAAATAAACGTGACGTAGAGAGCGAGGCAGGTAGCACAGACACCAACCAATTAAATGGGAATGTTAAAGATATTGTGGTAGCCTGGTCCTGCAAGGGTAAACTTCAGCAAGTCTAATTGAAATAAAATAGTTTCAGACTGAGGGTTCAGTTCAAACAAAGGTATATTTATTGATTAACAAGTGGGTAGGGGAAGTGGGGAGTAAGGGTAAGTAAAATTCTTCTCAAACCCCAGAGAGAGAGAGAGAGAGGCGGTTAGGGGTGATCCTATGAGGGTCCTTGGCCTCCAGTCTGTTCCTTCCTATTCACTCCAGCCATCCCACTGGTTTCCACACCATTGCATTTCCATCAGTCAGATTAAAATGCTAACAATGACTATAACAGCTCCAGAGACTGAAATTGTAAAATATTATTTTATGATATGATTCCATATATCTAAATAATGTACAGAAACAAAAAAAAGAATAAATGTAATTTTCCATTTTATCTGGACAGCAGGCTCAGCAGAATGCCCCAGACATCTGAGCTCCTCACCCTAACTCTAAGGGTGAGTCCAGATATCCTGCGGAGGAAACTCATTTTGGCTACAGCCCCTGTGACCCTGGGGGCTGTGTTGTTTGGAGCATAAGCTCCTGGTAGGGCCACCCATGGCAAATTGGTCCTAAGTGAGGGTCCAGACAAAGAATGGTTCAGAAGTCCCCCATGAAAAAGTCACCGAAAAAATCTGCAACCTCACCCGGAAAAGGGAAACCGGGGCCTCCTCCTGGAGCTAGGCCCGGGAGGGGAGCTCATAGGCTGGGCTTACCCCGGAGCTCGGTCAGGCTCAGCCTGAAGAAGCAACGTCGGTCCGCCCCACCATGGGCCAACCACGTGCCAGGGGAGGAATAGGGGACGGGTGCGATGCCACTCGGGTGGCAGGCAAAGGCAGAAGCCTGGGCGGGCTGGACCTTGGCTAAGGAAACGAGCTCTTGGTACATGGAATAAATGTCATGTCCTTGATTAATGCACCAAAGCAATAACTTCATAAGGCGATGAAGTATGTATGTTTTTTATTAATGTCATCCATTGATTAATTTGCTTAGTCGTTAGTTAAGGTTTAACAATACAATAGATTCACATCAATATTATTTGAAAGAATGAAACATCCTGA
Source organism: Guentherus altivela (assembly GCA_900312595.1). Lineage (NCBI taxonomy): Eukaryota > Metazoa > Chordata > Actinopteri > Ateleopodiformes > Ateleopodidae > Guentherus > Guentherus altivela. The sequence continues at coordinate 9,415 of OMOX01183677.1, read as the reverse complement.
TTGCAAAAGCTGCAATATGGACATTTTTACAATTGATGTATTGTGAGAACACAGGGATTTTTATTTTTTTTTTAATTTGTCATCAGTGGGAAATCCAGTGAGAGATATTCCCCAAATTGTTCTGTTGTGGAGTAAATGAAACAGCTTCAAACCACATCAAACAACAAAACATAATAAAGTTAAATTTTCCCACAATAACTTGGGCTGACACTCTGTTTAACCTGACAATTTAATTTCAAGCAAATGTATCCTAAATAATAGAACAGGAATGTATAAACATACAAATGCTTTATGCTAAGCTATACCAAGCCATTAAACATGTCTGCGTGTTTTTATAACATGCTATGGTGAAAATCCTGTTGAGAAAATCAATAGTATTTTCCAGGGGTTGGAGCACATCAAATGCCGCTGTAAATCAGTCCCAGCATCACTCTGTTATGCCGTTGTCTACAAGCAGGGACAATTCTTACAGTACACTGTATTTTACTATGTGCTCAGAAAATTTAATGAGAGAGAATTTGGTGTCCTATAAAAACTTGAAGTTACATATTCACAGCTCCTACAAAAAGGCGTATCTGACTAATGTCTGACTAGCTAGTTGGCCTGGTTTCCATCTGGGATGAAGTACCCGTGCATGTCAATGTGGAGCTCTGTGTTGACATATGCCCGTGCTACTTCCTTGAACGACTTTGCATCAAGTGCCAGGATGAAGCCAGGTTGCCCCGGGTTGGAGTTGACAACTGATGTCAGAACAACCCCTGTAAACAGCATATAGCTCAGTATCAGAGTCTAGACATCAATTACCCAGAATCTTCATGATAAGCCAGTTCTGAAGCCTGGACCAAAACGAAGCTGTTGTGCATTCTCTCTGAGACCTGGGCTTGTCAAAACACACTGGCAGTCTTGGCTGTCTTCAGAGTGACTTTTCCTTTCAACGTCTATTCGATCCCAACCGAATGATTAGCTCACCAATAAGATCAGCCACTTAAGTCTGTTACATAGTCTTACATAGACTTAAGTCGATTGATATATCTGAATATATCTCTCACTGTCGACCAACACCGCACACTATCTCGCTCTTTGTTGCTTATCTTATTGCGATGTATAGAATGCATATGTTGATTCATGTCAATAAACCTTGTTCAAATATAAATGTATGGAAGCTGAGAAGGGCCATATAAGCATCTATATTTTTCATCCTGTTTTCTCAAGATCATAACTTAATTAGTGCGTCATCCAATGAAATCGAACTCAGTTTGAAATAAAACATCTTAATTATCGCTTTCGGAAACTCATTTTGTAACATATATATGAAATAGAGTGGAGAGTCTACAAGATAACAAAGCAATGAAATACTGGGCGAATTGATCCAAACGTTTGGTTGGCCACTGAGCAGTAAATGAACGGGAACCATTCACAAACACACACAAATATCAGAAAAAATTACCGGCTGCGTTCAACTATTTAATTAAGATAAAGGGCAGCTTTATTGATCGCGTTGGGGATATTGTCCTCTGCATTTCATCCATCCTAACTACTTAGGAGCAGTGGGCAGTCGTAGTGCGGTGCCTAGGGAGCAGTAAGGGGCTGAGTGTGTTGCTCAAGGACACTGACACAATAACAAGAGGACCCGGGGATCAAGTGATCTTCAGACTGCCAGTGATCACGTAATCTGCTGAGCTGCTGCTGCCCCAAATGAGGTTAATAACAAATAAAACATTTCATAACAAAATAGATCTGTTATTCTGATTGCAAATGAATCAGTAGTGCAGAGGTACCTCATTCAGTCAGTGCATACATGTGGTATCACTTCACTGCATAAAGAAGATCAGTATATGGAAGGCTATATTGGGTGCACCGTACTCTAGCCTATGATAAGTATCTGTCAAGATTCCAGTAAGGCACCCGTCAAATGGTCACTTACATATGCACTGTAAACTCAAGATCTCAACTTATTTATCCCAGGATCTTGGGAAAGACAAGTTTGGTTTCCATGTGATAACGCAATAATAAAGTCGTGGTCTGGAGAGAAATGAATGAAAAATATCAATACATATATGGCAGCTCTCAGACAGCAAATAAACAGCAAACACATGTACAGCGTAGACCATCCTCACCATCATCCTCCGTCTCTCCGTTGGGCCTGGGAATGAACACGGGTTCTGATGGCCAACAGCTGTCCTCACTCCACTCCAACATCCCCTTGGTTTCTATGTCAAACTTCCCAATCTGAACAGATAGTTCCAGTTCAAATTCAAAAAAGATGCTTTTATTTTGTACCCAATGTCAACATTGCCCACAAGATTTTGTCACTAAATACCATTACATTTCGTTTTTTAAGATATGTTCTCAGTTGTTGTATAGAAATAGGAATTAAATATTTATGATCATATCAAAAATAGTGTATCACAAATAGACTGTGGAAGTCAAGTTACCAAAAACCTCATCAAACCATTTGAATGTCAACTGTGGCTTATCAAAAGTTTAATGAACTATTCTCATAGTCTTTTCATTATACTCTTGTATTCACTATTCAATATACTCATGAAGCACTTGCACTGTCATACCCAGGCGTCCTTCTGTATGTTCAAACAATGCACTGACTGAACTGTTATTTATAAGGTATACTGTACGCACTCCGGCAGGGCATTTTGATTTCTATATATGCATAACCTGTTTCTGTGCAATATTTTTATTTCCATGCTTGAATTGTAAATTGTCCGAACCAACTGAAGATGTTTCCTCTTTCTATCTCTGTATGTTCAAAAGATTTCTCTCTGAAGTCTGGGACCCATTGTTGTCTTCCTATGACAAATCCGAGTATTGTACTTATGCACTATGTCCTGTTTTCATAACGTATGAAAGATATATGTTCAAGTACACCGTGTGGACAGGATGCTTTAAGCATTCTACACCAATGAAATATTGTCACTTGCTTTAGTGTCACGTCAATCGGCCATTCTTGGCTCTGCTAACTGTTTTCCCACCTCTAGAAAGACAATACTGGCAGGAAATCCCTGTTCCGCATCTGCCATCTGGAAAACATCTTATTTCAGCTCCGCGAGTCCCAAGACTCTTTTGGAAAAGAATAGTTATTGAGGCAAGACCATCAGAAATCACAAGAGGGATGTTCCCACGCTGATGTGATGCAAATGCTGCAAAAAAAAACATTGAATTGTACCTTTGTGGCAAAAGTAGACATCCCCACATAGTTCAAGTAGACAAATCGTTGTCTCTTGCCGTTGAAGTCATAGTTGATTCTGGGCAGTTCAACACCTAGATAGATAGATTAGATTAGATATAGACAGACAGACAGATAGAATGGATAGATAGACAGATAGATGGATTAGATAAGATAGATAGATTAGATATATAGATTAGATAGACTAGATAGATTAGATTAGATGGATAGAGTAGACAGATAGATTAGATAGATATATTAGATAGATTAGATAGATAATTAGATAGATTAGATAGATAAGATAGATAGACTAGATAGATTAGATTGAAAGATAAGTTTACGTTAAAGTTGCACTTTATTAATCCCCTTGGGGAAATTATTCCTCTGCATTTTGACCCATCCTAACTACTTAGGAGCAGTAGGCAGCCACTGTGCGGCGCCCGGGGACCAACTCCAGTTCGAGGCCAGTGCCTTGGTCAAGGGTAGTGGCAGGAGTATTAACCTAACATACATGTCTTTTGTTGTGGGAGGAAACTGGATAAATAGATAGATAAACAGACAGACAGAGCGATAGATAAATAGACAGATAGATGGATAGATCAATAGAGTGATAGATAGACAGATTGTTGGATATATAGTTATAGATAGATACTCCAACACATTGGATTTTGTCACAATGTAACACTGACTATGAGGTTAAAGTGCAGACTGTCCGTTTTAATTCAGAGGTCTTTACATTTATATCAATTGAACCGTGTAGGTATTACAGCCTTCTTTATACATCGTCTCCCATTTTAGGGGACCAAAAATAATTGGACAATTTAACAATCTGAAATAAAAGCATCCTTTTTTAACACTTTGCTGCAAACACCTGTGCATTTAATGACTGCCTGATGTCTGGGACCCCTAGACATCCCCAGACGGTAAGTGTCTTCCCTGGCGATGCTCTGCCAGGCCTGCTTTGCAGCCATCTTCACTTCCTGCTCGTTTCGGGGGCTTTTGCCTTCTGCTTGTTGAGTTGCATTTGGGTCAGGTGGTTGACTTGGCCACTTAACAACATTCCACTTTTGGCCCTGAAAACCTCCATAGTGGCTGTAGCAGTATTCTTGGCATCTTTGTCCTGCTGCAAGGTGTAGTGCTGTCCAATGACTTTTGAGGCATTTGGTTGGATCTGAGCAGATTTGATGCTTCTCACACTTCAGAATTCATTCTGCTACTGCCGTCAGCAGTCACATCATCAATAAAGACAAGTGAGCTCGTTCCAGTAACAGCCATACATGCCCAAGCCATGACACTACCTCCACCATGTTTCACAGATGAGGTGGTATGCTTGGGCTCATGAGCAGTCAACAAAAACTTGGGAAGCAACCTCAAATCAGCAGGAAGGAAATGAGACAGTAACCGTGGGAACTTGAGTAACTGTAAATGTCTTTGTGGCGGAAGCGTGATCTTACCCTCATAGATCTGCTCTGGCTGGCAGATGATCTTGCCCTCCTTCTCCATCACAGCGCTGGCTGTTGTGTATTTGAGTTTCACCAGGTTTTCTCCCACTTCAACCCCCTACAGCGAAGGGTAAGCATCACATGACCTTGGCTTGAGCACAACTTCTCATTTATATTAGTGCCCAAAACACATGCATGTCTGGCAAATGGTGCATCTGATCTCTGACCAAACAGCTCCGAGGCAGCTTCCTCTTCCAAGCTGTAAGACTACAAAATCAGGAAAATCTACAAAATGTAAATCGACTAAATCAAGACTATTTACTATTTGCATTCTTTTTTGTGCTCTTTGTTTCAGAGGAAATTACAGAAATAAGTGTTTCGTATGTCAATGTTCAACTGAAATCTGTTACTATTCATTGACAAATAAACTTGAATTGGATTGAAATTAAATTAGAACTAAATGTAAAGTGCAAAATGCTTTCAAATCATTCTTTGCCTTTTTACGGGACGCTTTTTCACTACTTCTGTATTGTTCAGAAAGGTTTCAATTGGTAATTTGTAAATCCCACCTTGTCAGTCTGCAGAGGGAGAACAAATCTCTTGTAGATTGGTTTAGAGTGCACACTGTTTGACCCTCCGGTGGGGTCAGTGTTTTCGGCCAGCGTCTTCAGATAGTACAAGTCATAAAGGCTGCTTTCTTGATAGGAAATGATGTCACAGATCATGTGACCGTTGTCCTCGAAAGCATTCACATGGTGATAAACGACTAAGGCTCCTGTGTAGTACTTGGTCCTGACTTCTTTGCCTGTCTTCCTGTCAATCAAGTGGATCAGAGTCTAGAAAGAGATGGAAAAGGAAGAAAAATATGTCTGACAGTTGATGATAGCTTTGGTGCACATTTACTGTTTTGTTTCCAATTGAAAGTGAATTTCTAATGGAGGTAGGAGAGGTGGGACCCAAGTCACCCTTGCTCGAGTTTCAAGTAGTCACAAGTCAAAGGGTCCAAGTCTTACGCAAGTCCGAATCCAAAGGGTCACATCCAGAAGTGAGCTGTAATGGGTTACGTGTACTCGTTACATTTACTTACATTATTTTTTCATGTAATGTGTTTTTCCAAGCTGTTTTCAGCTCTAATACTTTCCCTTTTACTCAAGTATATTTGTAAAGAAAGAAATTTCCTTTTTAGTCACAACACTTTGTCACTCTGTTCTCGCTACATTCTAAATCACCTTTTGCATTTAATTTTTGCCTATAGCCTTATGCTCTGTTCTGTCCGCACTGTCTGACATATCTCTCCCACACCAACGTATGACTACTTGCTGTTTATAATCCCAGCCCTCTCTATGACAGACAGGTCCTTGCTCCACCTTCCAATTTAGTTGGTAGGTATGAATGGTACCGCTGTTTAACGTGCGTCGTACCATCAGGCTGGTTTGAAGCATGCGGAGGCCCCGGGCCATCAGGGCTGAGAGAGCCTCCTGGTCTCACTGCAGTCAATGTTTGCATTGACAAATGGAAGAAACAAAAGCTACATCATACTTTGTCATCTTTGCCTGCCAAAGACATCAAGAGTTTAGCTTATATGAACTGGACCTCAAACCGTAGGAAACGAGGAGGTAAGTTGCTGCATCTGCAGCTTGTGAGATTTCTCAGCTGTACGGGACTCCGTTTGTTTGTTTACTGCCAAGAGATCATGACTTGACAGCAGACATTTTGAGAATCAACTACATTCGGTCAAAGTAGTAGCATACAAGCACGCACGCACGCACACACTTCCACATGCTTCCTTACACTTTCATTTCTCCACACACATACAGTACTCTGTCTCTCATACACACAATCAGTCTTACATTCTCTCTTAGACACACAAACACACGGCATATTTATTTATTTTCTTTTGCTTAATGTCACAGAGATCTCAACGTAAAGAGATTGTGATAGGATAAGTGGAAAGGAAAATGTTATCTCTCTTGCAAACACAGACACACACATCTGTGTTAGTTGAGTCTCGTGTATTTTCTTTTTAATATCATGGAAGTCTGAGTGTGAGGAGATTAGCACACAGGACACGGGAATCACTTTAGTAACGTCTTTAACCACTGACTGTACTTGGTAATTAACTTGCATTATTAGGGTATATTATATGTTTAGTGTTGATTTTCTCCCATTATTTTTATTTGCACAATGTAATTGTATTGGTCATGTTATTACAATAACATGTTTATACTATTGATTGTTCCGAATATGAAACCTGATCATCTGTTTTGAGAAGGATAAGCTAACTGTGTGCTCCAGTAGTTTTGTGCTGCTACTCTCCTTCTCACACCAGTTGTTGTTGTTGTTGTATGGAAGACAACTTTTACGTCATTGTTTTTTTTAAGTAACAACACTTTACTTGAGTATAGATTTTGACTATTCTACCCACCTCTGGTCAATTCCCCAATCAAATGAAGTTGTAAAATTCACGCTATTTGGTTGTGAATAAATTGTGAATTTGAAATAAAAAATAATTAATTCTCGTCCAACGTGAATCCAAGGCAGAATGAGTTGGGTTCACGTCTCCGTTATCTACTGCTTTCATAATAACTCCTCACGTTGTCGTTGGGGAAGAATTTCAGACAGCTTGCCCAGTTCACTCCCCTCATGTACGCGGTTGCCATCCTGACAATGTCCAGTCTGAAGGGCTGTTCGATGAAGATGAAGTAATTCTCCGTCATGCCAAAGCTATGCACGTAGCTAGGGCTGAGGAGGTAGCGGCAGGGAATCGAGCAGACAACCTCCAGATCCTTCAGCGCCATTCTGTTCTTGGCTTTGTCCGATCCTAGATGAGAACATACTATCTGAATGTCATGCAGGATACAGAGACATGTATTTGATTGGTACATTGAAAATGTAGGTCACCAAATGTAGATATGAAGTGGAAATGAAAATCATTACATGGTAATAAACGTCTCGTAATTTTCCTCTCACTCAGGAAAGGCTACATACTAGAAAGAACGAGAGTGGGTTTGAAGAGCTAAAGCTAAAAAAAAATCTTGCACTTTAAGAAATGTGTTACCTCTGGCTAATTCACAGAAAACTTGTGAATGTTGAAATCAGACTAGATAAAACCAGCCTAATTAAAAATGCATCTTTCCTGCTTTACAAGAGCCCCACGAGAGTGAAGCAAGTGTTTCAAAGAATTAGTGTAAGCCAGAGGTGAAGAGTAACTAAGTACCTTTACTCAAGCACTTTATTTTAAATAATACTAATAATAGGGACTTTATTGATCCCCGAGGGGAAATTGTCCTCTGCATTTGATCCATCCTTGTTACTTAGGAGCAGAGGGCAGGCACAGTGCAGTGCCCAGGGAGCAGTTAAGGGTTCAGTGTCTTGCTCAAGGACACTTCGACATGATACCAGGGGGAGCTGGGAATCGAACCGGTGACCTTCCAACTGCCAGACCAACGTTCTATCCTCCTGAGCTCCTGCCGCCCTAAAAGTATAATTTCGAGACACATGTTTATTTGATTGTTTCCATTTTAAACTTGAACTTTTACTCTACTACATTTTAAAGAGAAATTATACCTTTTGAATCCATCACATTTATCTGAACCCTGCAGTTACTAGTTGCTTTGAAGAAAGGATTTGTGAAGAGAATGTGATCAGTTGTAGAAAGTATACACTCTCACAGTTCCAGCCTGACACCTTTAAGAGGTAATCAGTGCTAGAATAAATGGACCGACCCATTTAACATAACATTTAGAGGCTTGTGACCCATTCATCATAACTTTTAGAGGTTCATGGATCATAGATTGAACACTTCAAAGCATCAAGATACAAGAGCGTTGTATAGATTGAGTACTTATGATACTTCAGTACATTTATTTACAAATACTTTTCCTGAAGTTGAATTTTGATAAGAGGTGTTCCTTCTTTTACTGAAGTAAAGGCTTTGCATACTTCCCCCCACCGGTATAAGATGAACCGATTACTGCAGCGTTCACATACTTTTCACGGAGGTGGACGGGACTTTGAACAGGGTATATTTGGTCTTGCCCTTCTCTGCTATAGAAGTCCCCATGTTGTAGGTGTTTCCTTCCTGATCGTAGTGTGGATGGGATGTTACCATGTTCACTGAGAGGAACTTAAGGTAATCCACCTGGGCATATAACAGAGCCACGAATGTGCTTTTAATCATGTCTGTGCTGTTAATAACAAGGAAGAATTATCCAATCTGGGATAAGAAGCTTGCATTACCTTGTCCTGAGTTTCCAGTGTCACAGGGTCAATCCTTCGAATGTAGTTTGTCTCAGAGGTGGCAAAATAATCATTACCGTATCTGATGATATTGTTCCCACAGTTGTCAGTGAAGTCTGGTACTGTGTGATTAAGAAAGGTCATCGCCCTGAAGTCACAGGACAATGTTAACATCGTGTATCAGTCGGAGGATCACTATTCTTTGATGTAAGATGACTCCGTATCTGATAGGTGATTCAGCCATTCAATCATTTTATCAACAGATGCATCAATAAAAGAAATGTACACTATATAGCTAAAGGTTGTCAGTGCAAAGTGCACATTGCACAATGCCTGTGCATTACATTGGTACAATATGACAAAATACCTCTTAATATTGCATAAGCATAATTAATATTGCGCAAAAGTATGTACAGATGGACATGTATAGGCCAAAATATATAATAATAATAATTGGGACTTATTCATCCCCGAGGGGAAATTGTCCTCTGCATTTGACCCATCCTAATTACTTAGGAGCAGAGGGCAGCCACTGAGTGGCGACCGGGGAGCA
>OMOX01183251.1:0-10461 GCA_900312595.1 Guentherus altivela | reverse complement strand
GAGGGCAGCCACTGAGCGGCGCCCGGGGAGCAGTAAGGGGTTCAGTGTCTTGCTCAAGGACACTTCAACGAGTAACCAGGACCAGCTGGGGATCGAACCCGGGTCCTCCTACTGCCAAACCAATACCTAACCTCCTGAGCTACTGCTGCCCTAAATATGTCCTTTAATGTTTATTTTGATTCATTTTTCCTAATTTCTGTTTTATTCTTTTGTAATTCATCACAATTTCCATACTATTTCATGTCTTGTGTTTTCCTCAATAGAATATCAATCATGAAAGTGCATCCCATTTATTTTTACCATCCCTTGATATGGCAATTAAAAAACATAAATTGATTGACCCAAGTAACTTGGTCACTGCCTGATAATGACCAAATATTGTTTTAAAATCAGTGGAAAAACATTGAGTTCTCAAGGTTTGGGTTCAGGCTTTAACCTTGGAGGAGGCCAGACAAAGCCCACTGTGACACTTTGTCCCTGTTTAGTCAACACAGTCTGCGCTATTCTCTATGTTTTCATAGAAACACGTTTTGTTTCCTCTACATCACCGTATGAAGTAACTGTAGTTTCTATTCCTGATCTCCTCAGATTTCCGAAGAGGCTGATTGCTGTGATTACAATGTAGAAGAAAATCTACATACAACTCACAATGTCACATCATTCTGTGACAGAAATACTTGCAACATTGTATTACCATTTATAAATAAACCCTTCATACCAAGATTCCTATTAGTCTGTATTAACTTTTCAGATTAGTGTATTTAAATCTGAATATCTTAGGACTGCAGGCTTACATTCGTAATGAAAAGATATTTTCAAATTGTCTGAATAACTATGCAAAGTCTGCTCAATAAACTAAAACAAATTTATAGGATTCTTTGTCTGGAAGCTTTATTATTTTCCGGTTCTTTTTTTTTGCATACGTATGTGACAGAGACATAACACAAAAGGAATTAACCTTTTCAGCCTTGCCAGGCCAGGAGAGAATTGACAATGTATTGTACCTCTTTTCCTAGTCTTAGACATACTGTACTTTCCCATTCATGATAAAACAAAACAAAAAAAACTCAGTTTGTCTTTCAGTGATGGTAAGTGAAATTTTCTTGGTTAATTACTATATTGTGATTAGATTTACATTCAATATGATAATGGTATCATTTTTCTTTTATGAGTCGATAAAAAAACATGCACTGCTGCGCAAAAGTAAAATTTTAGCATTGTGGCAGAACCTCCTACCACAAAACCATATCAGTGGCTTTAGAAAGAAGCTCCAGGCACAGAGACACAACGACAAAGATGTTGGTTGCAGCAAAGGTCTATTTTATTGCAGAAGAATGGTTGAAAGACGTTCAAAGCCAGAGCTGGTGATAAAGAGGCTGACATGAGCTCCTGCCTTAGCCTAGCACCCCCTAGTGGGGGAGTATGGCTGGCTTTCAACCTGTCTACATGAACTAACCTAATACAGAACAGGTGCATGCCAGCATCCATGCTCAAGAGCTTAATTTGAGGCAGGTGCGCTGACCCATATCCAGCCACACTCACACCACAAGCATTGAAACAGTAGGTAGCAAGTGGGATGCAGAGTAGAGGAGAAGCTGGAGAGACGATTCTGGTGGGATTCCATACTAAGTCCAACAGGGACATTGAGATTCCAGATGTACCATAGACCTGGTTTATTCTTTGCTGCTCAAGGTTATACTTCAGTGGGATGATATCATTTGGACCAAAATGGTGGATGACAGAACCAGAGTCCTGTTGCAAGAGCAAGCCCATTTTTGAAACAGAGTTTCTTCCTCAGAAATCTGTAGTCACACACCTCCGTTGATGATTGGCTGATGGTAGATATATATATTTCCATGTTTACCAGTGCAGACAGTTGCAGGAATGGGCCACTTCAAAGAAAGACTGCTGGAAAAGTCCAAAAGTACAGGAATCTGTGTGACTGAATAAAGTCTGTTTACATTTGCTAAATGTTTTTTTTTTGCGTATTGTGGTCGATTGTTTGTCCTGTGCAGCACTCATTTCTGAACTCTTCATTGAGTAACATGATCATTATTTTTGTAAATAAAGCATCTATACAAATGGCAAGTCTGTGTATAAGAATATGCTCAATGGAACAAATATACACACAACACCAATGTAATGTTTTCTGCAGTGATTGTTCCCATCCAAAAGAGACTGGAATAACATAGGTGTGTAACATAGTAAAATCACATGCTATGATGTTATTAGCATAAGGAAGGATAGCTTGTAAGAGATTAAGACTCAATTAGACTTTTCCTGGTTAATAGTTAAAAGTAGATTATGTGACATTTAAGATTTATGACAGCTTCAACACCACATCTTGAAAATCTGGTTTGGTTGGCTATTGCTTGCTGACAAAAGCCTTTTTGGTAAAAAAAACTATGATTTTATGTCTGTGTGTGGACCTCTTCAAGAGTCACCCCAGTATATGTAGTTACCATTCAATGCGCCCATGCATGTGTTGAATTCCACCACTAGCACACTTGATTCAGCTAATCAATGCCTCATTAAGTTAAATCAGGTGTGCCGGTGGTGTAATTTAGCAAATACATGGAATGACTGGGGTCCCTCGAGTGGTGTTTGGGAACCAAACCTGTGTTCTTTCTAGCCATCTCACAAGATATCAATTACTTTTTGGAAAACTCAAGACATTCTTGTTTCTATTTATTGTGTTATGGTTTCTTTGTATTTATTTTCATGTTATATAGTACTTGTTTTTATGAGCAACTAAACACTCACTGTCCAGATAAATGGCTTTAAACTAGGGCTGTCACTCGGTAAATTTTTTCTAAAACTAATTAACCACATGATTTGCAATAATTAATCTGAATTAATCGATTAATTGCACTCTTATGTTTTGTAAGAATATTTCTTTTAAAATCACGATTTTGAAATGTCAGTCCCACTCCACAGTGCTCAGACTCACCGGCCTACCACCCACCGGCACCTGTTTCCCCAATCAACACACACACACCTGTTTCCACTCTTCCTCTGATAACCTTCACTATATAGGCCCTGCAGCGCCAGTGCTTTGATTAGGCAGTATTGTATTACTCTTCCATGTTGTTACTCAACCCCATACGGTACCAATAAAATGGATGCATGCTTACTTACTATATAAATACTAAATACATAATAAACTTGAACATACTTTGAATGCATACTTTGCACACCTACTTGCCCAACTAAGCTCCATATGGTGCATTTTTTGTGTATATCATTTTTTCTTGCCTCGTGAATTGATTTATCTTTTCCTTTGATTATTTTAGCTATTTATATTGTGGTACTGCTACTCCTGAAGCAATTTCCCATTCCAATTTCCCATTTCCAATTTCATTACAATTTCCCCACATAGATGAATACAGTCTGTGTGTGTGTGTGTGTGTGTGTGTGTGTGTGTCTGTCTGTCTACACTTCTCACAAATGAAATCCCTCCTAATTTTGGGAGAGGAGTAGCTGACCATCTTGGAGCTCAATGGACACCACCCTGGAGTAATCTGTACTTGAAATTTAGTTTTATGTTTTGGGGGGGGAGGTCCCATGGGGCTAGTAGCCAAGGCTAGCTTGCTAGAAGACATGGAGGGGCTCTGGTCAGAAGATAAAATTAATCAGAGTGAAAATCGTGAAGTTGGTGGGTCAAACAATATACGTAGACTAATGCACTCCTGGTAGATTGACAAATTTAAGGAAAGGGGTCTGGTAAAGCAGGAAGTTGCCACAGCTTGTCCCTATCTGACAAACAGGAAATGGCTCTGAAAGTGGTGTGATAAGAGTTGGGTTACTTCCTGCTATGTCATCATAATTGATTGCATTATTGTCTAATCAACATGTTAAACATTTCAAATGAATTGCAAAAGTTAGCGTGTTCATTTTGACAGTCCTGCTTTAAACATAATTTTCTCAGGTGACCCAAGACTTTTGCACTATACTCTAGCTATAGATAGATATTGAAATATGACAAAATACTTAGAAATACTGAACAATATGCAAATGTCTGTAGATGGGCAGGCACTTTACTCGGTCATACAGATTCCTGCACTTTTTTGATTTCTTCAGCGAGCCTTTCTTTGAAGTGATCTATTCTTACAACTGCCCGCTCTGGTAAACGTAAATATCTCTACCATCAGCCAATAATCAACGGAGGCCCATGACCGCATAGTTTTAGGGAAGCAAAAGTTTGGATGGCACGGCGGCTCAGTGGTTAGCACTGTTACTTCACAATAAGAAGATCCTGGGTTCAAAACCCGACTGAGGCCTTTCTGTGTAGAGTTTGCATGTTGCTCATGTGAGTTTCCTCCGGGTGCTCCGATTTCCTTCCACAACAAAAGACATGCATGTTAGGTTATTACTCCTACTATTACACTTGACCAAGACACTGGCCTTAGAACTGGAGTTGGTCCCTGGGTGCCACATGGTGCCTATGCTCTTGCAGCAGGACTCTAGCCCTGATCCCCTCCCTTTTTGGCCCAAACGACCTCATCGCGCTGAAGTATAAACCATGAGCGAAGAAGCATAAACCAGGCCTTAACCAACTATCATCTTGCTAGAGCCATCTTCTGTATTGTGCAGAATAGATCAGCCTACACAGATGTTGAAAAATATTTTGCTCTCCTTTGAGACTCCTGTATCTTTTCAAGTGTATAATTCTGTGGTATATCTTGATTTGTGATCTGTGTCTAATTCATCCTCTGAAGGGCTGGACATGAACAAAGACCGAGGTGTGATGGCCTGTCATTTCACATGCAATGAGATTTAAGGCTGAGGCCTGAAGAACAGGGAAAAAGCTGTTACTGAGCTAATCCATACCATATCTGACAATGCTGAAAAAAAGTCTTTGACCCTCAGTTCTTTCAGACTGCAGACCGACAGCTAGAACACTCCATTCCCTTCATTCACTTCCTTCATCATCGGCCTGTCATACTCATCGTTCTTCAAGTTCGGCCTGGTAGAAGATTAACAATGTCCTGCTAGATCAGTTATGTTTTACTGTCAGGTGAAATTCTCCAGTGACATCTTCTGTGAGTGAGTAAAGGGGTGTTGAGCGGTGACATAGGCAGCACAGAGGATGATACAGCATTGAGGCATCTCATCGCTGACAGTTCTGAGTTATTACTTGCATCCATAGCAGAGCAATGATATTTGTTATGTATAGCTGAGTAGAATAAACCGAAGAAGCAGGAACTCGGTCAAAAGTGAAATCCAAAGCTTTAAATGAAATGCAAAACCCCCACATTTGACTCCATCTTAAAATTTTACAGGAATTTTCTTTTTTTTATTGAGCTACATGAAAGTGTTTTATGTGGAAGGTGCATGACACAGAGGGATGCCACCTCTGAAGTGGGTTTGGACACTGAACTCTTCCAATACATCACTTGTAAGTCTATCTGAAGTGAGACAGCTAACCTACCTTTGATCATATTGATTACAAAGATGGAAGTGACTTCAGTTTCAAGGGGCAAGTTATTCTGTGGTACAGTAAAATACATGTTTGCTGTGAGAAAATGTGGCCGATGTGTGAATAGATAGATAGATAGATAGATAGATAGATAGATAGATAGACAGATAGATAGATAGATAGATAGATGATAGGCACTTTATGCAGCACGATGTGGAAATTTGCATGTCAACAGTACAAATCTTCTCAAAAGATCAAGTTTCTTAACACAATAAATTATAAAAA
This sequence comes from Guentherus altivela, assembly GCA_900312595.1. NCBI lineage: Eukaryota > Metazoa > Chordata > Actinopteri > Ateleopodiformes > Ateleopodidae > Guentherus > Guentherus altivela. The sequence continues at coordinate 4,757 of OMOX01183251.1, read as the reverse complement.
AGAAAAAAATATATATGCACAAAGAAAATAGAAAAACAAATATACAGAAGCTTAGATAGTACAGAGTGTGATTGCCAATATACAACAAAAAATAAGCATGCTGAATTTTTAGGGTTTCAGTAATAGTTAAAAATGGGTCAAAATTAAAGCGAGATTATACTTTAAGTTTCTTATCGGTTCTGAGCTTTACAATGACTATTGTATGTTTAAAGAGATAAAGAATGGCCTGAATTACTATTTTTAATAATATAGAAGTTGTTTTATCTTACGCAAGGTGCTCCACCCCACTATCTTAAATACTTAGAGACTTCACATAGCACACATACAGCATCTCACCATTTCACAAAATAATCACTCCAGAATTGGTAAAGAATATGAACAATGAAATTGGATCTCTGCCTTCCTGTCAAGTGGGACATTTATTGGGGGGTTTGATGTGGTCTCCAATAAGATTTACACTGCAGAACTCGTTATTGAGAATCATCGAGGCCTAAAATATTCTCACCTGCCTCCCAGGACCCAATAACCACTTTCACCAGAGCTGGTTTCCAGCAGTATTTTATCAGAGAGCAACCCTTTCATTTTTTATCAAGAAAAGTTACATAACCCAGGAAAATTGAACAACAATGAATATATAGAAATGAAAGAAGCAGACCTTAAGGGAATCAGAAAGAAAAAGAGAATGTCATTTGTAAAAGTGAGTAACATTTGAAAAAGGAAGAGAGAATGATGTTTGAAAAATGAAAGAGAGGCGACATAAAAAGAGAATAACATTTGATAAAGAAAAAGGCTCACGTTTGAAAAAGGGAAAGGATGGAAAGGAAAGGATGACATTTGAAAAAAGAGGATGCCATTTGAAAAAGAAAAAAGGATGACATTTGCCTTGAAGATCTTAAGCGATGGCATTGGAATTCAACAGCAGCTTTATCTGGACAGCACTATTGTATATTTGTGTTTTCCAGTATGTGATAAACTATCCCACCTGTAGTAAATTTATCAGGGGGTCTTTGAAGGGCTGCAGGGGGTCCTTGAACATGTGCTACTCAGCTGGTTGCCTCAGCCCTGTTCACAGGCCTCTGAGGAAAAACCTGTGCTCGGTACAATAATGTAAGGCAAGATTTATACCTCTGCTCACAATATCACCCTCAGAGCCCCATTTCCTGGAGGGTGATTATTGCTCTGATGTAAGGGAATACTTTATATTCAACCCTTCAACGTATCGGTGATAATGATCACTATTTGTGAATAGTCTTGTTGAACAGCTTCTCAAAGTCCTCCCCCGTCTCTCCTCTCGGAGGTCTGCTGTCACTGCTTTGTGTGTGTGTGCTTGTTCGCTTGTAAAATGACGTGAAACAAAATCATACGGCTAGAATAAGATTACTAATTATTAAACTACTGTCCTCCTTAGGACCTAAGAGGACAGATGCCGCAGATGTTGAGAAACTGGTTCATCCCTTTATATTCTCTAGATTAGACTATTGCTGTGTGCTGTTGGTGGGTTGCAGTGCTGTTTCAAACACAATGTGCTATTGCAACTGATTTAATTACAACATATCAATGAAACTCTTTCTGGTAATCATCAGGTGGCTGTTTACATCTGAGATGACAGTTCAGGCTGACAATCACTTGAGGTTAGCCTGGCCTGTCCTCAGGTGTGATGGGAAAGCCAGACAACATTTGTACTATTTTACTCTGGGCCACCCCTCTGTCATCTAGCTTAAAAAAGAAAATCTAAAAAAAAAATCCTCACATCCACAAAACATACGTTTGTGTTCCAGCTGCCCAGGCGAACAGGAAGGGGCTATAAGGGCTATAGCATGACATGTGTAAGTAGATCTAGCTGCAATTGAAGTTTTAAAAGCTTCTGCCTGAAAGATTTAGTATTGAGAGGTGGAACTGTATAACGACACCCTTGCAGGACCCCTTATAAATTTGAATAATTTTTTTCTAAAGAAATCATAAAAGCCTGTTCCCCTTCCCCTCACATGCTATACTGATGGCTCCATTTAAAATGGCACTCGACATTCTTTAATGATTAGTGCTAAGTATCCGCCTCGAGCCGTCTTCAGTGACAGAACTTTGAGGCTATTTTGATGGTCCAATTTTAGGCATTTTTTTGACCTACATTTCTGTTCTGGTGGTGTAGTATTGTTTGGAATGGAGGAAGAATCATACTAGGCCGGAGAGAATGGCAAAGCCATCCACTTCTTCCAAACCAAACTTGCTGATGAGAAAAGCAAAGGGCGTGTAATGACTTGGACAGCTCCTAAAAAAGCCCATATGTTTTAAGAGGACAGTTAATCCCTTCTAACCCCCGTCACGCTCAACTTTGTGTGCTTGTAACAAAAGTGACTTTCTGGAGCGTATTGGTGGCACAAGTGGTGGTCTAGTGACGGAGAATCTGGGCTCCACCCATCTGGGCCCCCAACAATGTCTCTTTCATTGAGATTCATGCAGCTCCTGCAAAACCCAACTGTAAAAACATTTGTCAGTAATAACAGTACTGTTTTGCTGCTCCTTGTCTGGAAAATGTCACTCACTCAAGTTTGTGTGGAAGGACAAGGTGTTTTTGAAATGCTGAGCCCACCAACATTCATAAACAGCATTTTATGTAACTGGCTGAGATTACATGGAATCCTCATGCAATAATATCACTACCGAAACTCTACCTGTTCTTAAAGGATGTCATCGTTTGCTAATCTGCTAACAAATCTTCATTTACATCCTGGTGAAAACTGTAAATAAAACAATGCAAACATAATCAGTGTCTGTTGTTAACTAAATATTACATGGTACATAGCTGTAAATATAAATATACTGCTATAACAAAGGTAGCAGTTACTCTGGCAACTAGCATTGCTGTTACCTTGTACACAATAAATGTGTTTTTTTTCTTTAAATGACTTATAAAACATCATTTGTAACTAAGTCCTTCCTCAGATATGATATTTCACATGTTTAACGTCAAATGCATCAACTTACAGCATTGCCTCTACGATGCTTCATAATGGATGCGAGTGGTTTACTCGAAAGCATGCTTCTCATGTCTGTTACGTCTTTTCTGCGGAGCCAGGAAGTGGTTAAACAGGAAGTGGCTAAACCAAAAGTGACATCATCACATGATGCGAACGGACAAATAATATGAAATTAACAAATGACTTTGCTAAACTGCAATGTAATTCTCAACTTCTCATTTTCAGATGGAAATATGTTCCAATGAATTACTTACTGTAGGTAGAAATTTGAGAAAGTTAAACAAATGCCTTAAAGGCAACACACTCCCTGCCTGTGCTATATGAGTTCACTATGAACTCACGGGCGTCCAGAACATTATTCTCCAGATCAGTCTTTGGGTAGGAGCAGAATAATTTCTATAATTGGTCTGCAGAAGGTTTTTACATTGCCTTGGTCATTTGCCTTCACCTCAATCTTTCTTACATGTCCATCCTTTTCTGGGAACGTGGCATTGATCCTGGCTATTGGCCAGCAGTTGTGAGCAGTCTGCTTGTCCAGGAGCAGAACTAGATCTCCAACTTGAAGGTTTCTGTGAGGCACTATCCACTTTTGTCTGTGTTGCAAGGTTAGAGTGCTTGAGATCGTCCTCCAAGGTTGGGCTGAATTTCTGCAAAGGGCTGTTTTTAGATATTGCTTTGTTGGCTCAAAGGTCTGACAGTTCTTTGCAAAGTCAGCCCTTTGTGTTGTTTTAAGGATAACATTCCTTGCTTGAGCCATTTCATCAGGAATACAAGGTAAATTACATCCATGCCAACCTTTGCATTTGCTGTTTTAGTTTGTTTCTGTAAGATCTTGCCATGTAGACAAGGAATGCTACCCCTCTTGCTAGGGAGGTGAATGTGGAGAAGCGTTGGAAGCAGTCAGAGATAAGTATTGGTTCCTTCAGGTGAGTAGCACAGGTTTGTACTTGTGGTTGGATTTCTGAATTTTTTTCAGGTTTTCTTTTCAGGGTTTGTTGCAGGGATTCAAACCCGTTGACCACCTGCTTTTTGTTGTTTGGCAAAAAACTGGCATGGTTTTCTGAATGGAAGTGGGGCAACCCAAGTGTTTGCCTCATCTTTGTACATGTTTGTGTCCATTACCTTTAAGCAGAGGATTTCTTCCACTGATGGAGCAGGTTTGTTGTCATGCTCGTTTCGGTTGAACACTGTCTGTCCTAGCATCCTCTCAGTTGCTTTGCCAGGCCTGTTAAAACTTTGCTTTATCTCCTTGACATGCAAGAAGCATGTGTAGGGTTGAATAATTGAATGACAACTCCTGTCCAGACCCTTGGTCTTAAACATGTTGACCGTTGGCTTATCTACATTACCCAGGCACATGTCTCCTATTACTACCCAGCCAAGGTCCAGACATTGGGAAAAGGGAGCATTGTGTGGTTCGTTGATCTGCTGCCTGACCTTGTGTGCCATAAGGTTGTTTCTGCCGAGTAGCAGGAGTATTTCTGCTTCTAAATCCAGTTCTGGGATGTGCTTGGCAATGTGATGAAAATGAGGCTGATGTAGAACTGCGCTCAGCATTGGAATCTCAGACCGATTGTTCAGGATCTCATGACACTCAATGAGTGGTGGGAGAGAGATGAGAACTTCGCTGTCAAGTGACTCATTGTGGAATCCTTTTGCCTTCCTGTCAGATGTTTTTACAATGCCAGAGCAAGTTATGAGGTAGTATGAGAATGGTTTGCTCTCCACACTAAACAGCTGGAAGACCTCTGGGCTTGCTAATGAGTGATGGCTCTGGTCTTC
>OMOX01183227.1:0-11398 GCA_900312595.1 Guentherus altivela | reverse complement strand
GGGTTCGAACCCAGGACCTTCTCCCTGTGAGGCAACAGTGCTAACCCTGCCCCACCGTGACACCCAAGATTTTGTCTAGTCTTTGATGTTGAATTGAACTCTTTTTTGGGTTGTTTTTCATCTAAACATTTTTGACTCTGCTTTTGAAATTTGCACACATTTAATTACTATTTCAATTGTTGTGTTGTTGTATTGCATTACTGGTTGTTTTGCTTGTGTGTTTGTTTTGTAGGGGCCTCACAGAACAAACATGTCAGTGTTCGGTTGCATTCGTTGCTTTACATTGACAATTAATTAATTTAAACTTGACCTTGACTGTCAACAGTGGGGACCAAAGACTATATACCAGTGATGACAGCAGATGGGAAGGCCAGTTGTGGAAGTACACACATCAGAGATAAGGTAAAAGTAGGAAGACCCTCCCTGATAGTACTCTCCTTAAAGCCAAAGTATTTGAAAATGAATGACCATCAAAAGTACACATTATACATGATGTTCTTGTTTAAGTTACACTTTATTAATCCCCTTCGGGAAATTAGTTATCTGCATTTTGACCCATCCTAACTACTTAGGATGGGTTAGCCAGCCACTGTGTGGCATCCGGGGACCAACACTAGCATTAACCTAACATGCATGTCTTTTGATGTGGGGGAAACCAGAGCACCTGGAGAAAACCCACATGAACAGGGGGAGAACATGCACACTCCACCAGGAAGGCCACAGTCGGGTTTTGAGCCCAGGAGTTTCTTACTGTGAGGCGACAGTGCTAACCACTGAGCCACTGTGCCACCCACTATATATATTGTATACCCTAGTTCGGGAGCATTCAGCCGGCAAAGCATTTAACCCTAAAATGTTTTAATGATATATTTATGTGTCCACTTTTGTTCTGATTAGAATATCTGTTGATATGCTGTCAGCCCTTCTATCTACCGTGAGAATTTACATCTGGGATCCTCAAGGCTGTATACATTCCACCACTAGCAAATATCGCACTGGCTACAAAAGAGCTGAGCGGAGTTATGAACAGGTATTAGCCTTCCCACCGAAAGGCAGCATTCATCGTGGCTTCAACAGAGACAACTTGAAGAAAGCCATGCTGAACTTTTATCAATATGTTGACAGTCCTACTGAAAACAGGACTTTGAAGCAGGAGATAGTCTTAAAGAGATTTAATGTAGAAACTCGGCGCTGACACAGCAAGTAAGAAGCTATATCAGTGTGGCAGACCGAACTAAAGCTAATCGCCACAACAACCGTGGTGATAAAACAACAACCAAAACTCTAAATTTCAAACTAAAACAGGCAGACAAAAAGGTGCTTAAAAAACGCAGGCCTAGAGTCATTTCAACAAGAGTAGAGTGTGTTGTCTTCCTTGGGAATGAATTCCAAGACTGAGGACCTGCAACTCAGACAGACAGAGTTAAATAGGCGGTAGTTACCACCAGGTGCCACCAATAGTCCCTGTGGAGAATGCAGACAGTCAATCAAGTACCAGAATGTAAACAGTCAATTTGGCTGGTTAGTAACACGGCGGGAAGTCCTGTGATTACCTCAGGCTGTGACACCAACAGGGGGAGAAAACACACTGGACCTTGTTTACAGTCAGTTCCAGGAAGGATACAAGCCACTTCCCCACCCTCAGATCAGCAAATCAGATCAAACCTCCTTCCTACTGCTCCCAACCTATTGGCAAAGATTCAAGCAAACACTGCCGATGGTGATGTCTATTCAATGCTGAACATGTCAATCAAATGACACACGTCATCACTGTTTCCAAGCTACAGACCGGGATATGTTCAAAGCTGTGTCACTGAATGACATTGACTCCTACACAAGCTCAGAAACCAGCTATATTAGCAAATACATCTCTGATGTAATTCCAAGGATTACTGGAGAAGGAGATATGTGAAATGCTGGTCCAGAGCTTTCAATTTTGGGGTGAATGGGTGAATATAAGAAAGCCAAATATAACCTCCGGAAATCAATCAAAGATGCAAAAAGGCAATGTAGCAGCAGTAACTCAGGAGGGTAGAGTGGTCTTCAGGCAAAGGGAAGGTCAGCGGTTTGATCCCCAGCTCCTCCTGGTATCGTGTCGAATTGTCCCTGAGCAAGACACTGAACCCCAAACTGCTCCCCAGGCACTGCACAGTGGCTGCCATCTGCTCCTAAGTAATTAGCATGGGTCAAATGCAGAGGACAATTTCCCCTCGGGGATCAATAAAGTCCCTATTATTTTATTTATTATTAATAAAGAAAAAATTGAATCAAATTATCACAACTCTGATTCAAGGTGCACGCGGAGGGTACTACAGTCTATTACTGACTACAAACCAGGGGAACCCAGCAATGATGCACAAAACCCTGCATCACTAGCTGAGCAGCTTAACACCATCTACAGTTGTGGTCAAAAGCTTACATACACTTGTAAAGAACATGTATGTCATGGCAGTCTCGAGTTTCCAATCATTTCTACAACTCGTATTTTTCTGTGATGGAATTACTTGAGCACATACTTCCTTGTCACAAAAACATTAATGCATTGTGGTTCTTGTGGAAATATGACCGCATCTGCTAGGTCAAAAATATGCATACAGCAACTTCAATTCTCAATTTTGGGGATGTAGAAAGTTGAGTCAATCAAATTTGCTTTCAAAGATTCAACCAGAAGCTTACCAGAAGCTTGTGGATGTCAACCAAAAGTGCCTATTTGAGGGGAAAATGGCCATGGGACATGTAACCAAATATTAGCATTGCTGTATGAATATTTTTGACTCAGCAGATGTGGTTATATTCTCAGGAGACCCATAATAAATTTATAAAAGGACCAAAATTCCTGAATGTCTTTTTGTGACAAAGAAGTATGGTCTCCAATGATTCCATCACAGAAAAATAAGAGTTGTAGACATTTTTTAAACTCAAGACTGCCATGACATACATGTTCTTTACAAGTGTATGTAAACTTTTGACCACAACTGTATGCTTGTTTTGATGCCCACGACACCACTAATTCCAAGAGACTGCCTTCGGCTGAGGATGACTGTGTGTTGTCCCTCTCTGTGGCTGATGTGAAGAATATCTTCAAAAGGGTAAATTCTCACAAAGCACCGGGCCCTGATGGAATCCCGGGTCATGTCTTAAAAGCATGTGTCCACCCGTTACCAAATGTGTACATGGACATTTTTAACACCTCCCTGCTCCAGTCCAGCCCTACATGCTTTGAGAAGACAACCATCATTCTTGGCCCCATGAAATCAAAGACATCCTGCCCTAATGGCTATCGCCTCATTGCATTCACTTCTGTCATCGTGAAGTGCTTTGAGCAGCTGATGAAGTCTCACATCAACACACTTCTTGCCGACACTCTAGACCCACTGAAATTTGCTTGCACAGCAAACAGATCCACAGGTGGCGGCATTGCCACCACAATATACACGGCTCCATCCCACCTGGAGCAGAGGAACACCTCTGTGAGCATGTTGTTCATTGCATTCAACCAGAACGCTCTCAAAGCCTATTATGAAGCTCAGGGAACTGGGTCTAAACACCTCCCTTTACAACTGGATCCCAGGCTTCCTGATGGGTAGAACCCAAGTGGTAAAGGTAGATGCCAACATCTCCCCCACACTGATTCTCAACACCAGGGCAGCTCAAGGCTGTGTGCTCAGCCCCCTCCCGTGTGGCCATGCACACCTTCAACTACATCATAAAATTTGCTGATGACACCACTGCAGTAGCCTTTATCACAGATGGAGATGAGACTGCCTACAGAGAGGAGGTGAGAGCCCTGGTAGAATGGTACCATGATGACAACCTCTCTACCAACATCAGCCAAACTAAGGAAATTATTGTGGACTAGGAAGCAACAAGGGGATGCAAACACCCCCATCCCCATCAAGGGGGTGGATGGAAGCGGAGTTGGTCAGCAGTTTTAAGTTCACTAAGGACCTATCATGGTCTCATCACTTCGACACTGTGGTCAGGACAGCATACCAATGCCTATTCTTTCTGCATAGGCTGAGGAAATCCAGCATGGCCCCCCAGATCCTTACCAACTTCTACAGATGCACCATAGAGAGTATCCTGTCTGGTTGTATCACTGCCTGGTATGATAACTGCACTGCCCCAGACAGCACGGCTCTACAGGGGGTAGTGAAGACTGCTCAGCACATCATAGGCTGTGAACTCCAACTATACAGGATATCTACTTAGGAAGTTCCCTGGAGAAGGACACAAAGATCTGGGTGGCAAAAATTGGGTAGCATGGTGGCTCAGTGGTTAGCACTGTTTCCTCACAGCAAGAAGGTCCTGGGTTCAAAACTGGGGCCTTTTTAAGTTCAAGTTTAAAATAAGTTTAAGTTACACTTTATTTATCCCCTTGGGAAAATTACTCCTCTGCATTTTGATCCATCCAGCCCGGGGACCAACTGCAGTTCTAAGGCCAGTGCCTTGTTCAAGGGTAGTGGCATTAACCTAACATGCATGTCTTTTTGTTGTGGGGGTCTTTTTTTGATGTGGAGTTTGTATGTTCACGTGGGTTTCCTCCGGCACTACAATAGAAATGCAGTTTCCCCACACCAAATGCCATGCAGGTTAGGCAGTGGTGAGCAGTCCAAAGAAGCTATAAATGACGCACATGCCCTGGGCATGTGAAAATTTCAATTAATCATTCTATTACAATTAACATGAGCATCATGAACATAAAAACATCACTTAAATGTGTGTTTTCAAACTGCAATGTCTGCGGCCTGTTTTACAGATGAAGGTCTCTGCCTGGCCTACTTATTTATTCTACCTATTTATTTTTTATAACCCATTGGGATCTGAAAAGCTATTTATCATAAAGCTTATTTCGCGCATCCGCTCTTTGCAATGGCCAGAGTGCAAAATTTGTGAAATTATAAGCTACCTATAAACCAGCCTGTCTTGGAGACACATGCGACACAGCCATCTAGCTCCTGCGAGAGAGAACTTGTGATTCTCATTTAAGCTGCACACGTTTCGGGGTTCACAACTTCACCACCAACATGAGAGATGATTCACAATATACTTCAATATAATCTTTACGTTCTGTTCCATTTTCTCTGAGAACTTTTGAGAAGGAAAAAAAGGTGTAATTGCGATAGGATGTCTAACTCTTGACTTTGGCATCAGAAGGACAACAAAATATTTAATCCGCAACTTCCAAGCTAGGTCATATGAAAAACACACTTGGCTAGCTGGCTGTCCAAAGCTTAGCAGACTATTCTGTTGGCCATGTCTCCTGTTTTCTAACTAAGTTACACTCTGGACCACAGCAGGTTATGGCGATTTAAACAATCTACATACAGCTATGATTAAACATGAGCGTGCACCTGCACACATAGTAACACTAAAAACATTTGACAACACACAAATAGATCATCAGTTGAATGAGGGGATGTGAATAGCCACAGACCAACATAATGAGCGTGTTAACAAAATAAAACGGGGAAGTATTAAAGAGACTAGTGGACATTGTTGTGTACCTCAAAATACAAGAACAGGCATTTAGGGGACACTCAGAGGGAAAAGGTTCAGACAATCTAAGTAATTATATTGAACTCGTCCACCTGCTCTGGAAATATGGTGAGAGGCTAGCCCGTCATTTGAAGACATGCACTGTTTTCTCTGGAATGTCAAGCCACATCCAAAATGACTTAATTGAAACTGTGGGGAATGTCCTACTGAATGAGATAAAACGGAAATCAAAGATGCAAGTTTTGTAGCAATACTTCTTGACAAAACGCCTGAAGTGTCCAGCTTTTCCCAGCTTTCTACAGTCTGGCAGTGCATTACCATCGACCGAACAGCCGCTGCCTTAGCGGAGCATGTTTTTGTCACTGTCGCTGAAATGGAATGTTGGCACAAGCTTGTCAGACAAACATATGATGGGGTTGTAGTCATGTTTGGCCACCTAAATGGTTTGCACACCAAGGTTAGGGCACAATATCCTATGCCAGCTTTGTGCATTGTTGTGCGCACATTCTTAATTTACTGCTGTCACAAGTGTGCAGCACTATCAAAGACTGCTAGATATTTTTTTTGTGACTTTAAATGGCTTGTAGTCATTTTCTATCACTTCTGCGAAGTGCACCAAGGCTCTGGATGACATTGTTAGGAGACCATTCCCCAGAGCTGCCTCAATAAGTTGGAATTATACATCCTGTTCCGTGAATACAGCAAAAGAGAACTGCAATCCCTTAATTAAATTGTTCAATGACATAAAAAAAAAACTGTTGGACTGGGACGGGTTGATTCCTTCATAAGGATTTTTTTCATTACTTTCATGATCCCAAATTCCAATTTTTCCTGCAGTTTTCTGATGTTTTTCTCACGCAAACAAACATCCTGTTTAATATCCTGCAAAACAAAGGCTTGGACATGTGGTATTGTGTTAGTGAAATGAATAGAATAGGAGCACAACTGCACAGACAACAAGAAGAGTATGACTGTGTTTTTGCACAGGTGGAGAAACAGGAGAACCCTGCAAAGAGGAGCAGGGGAGATTCTGCTCACAAAAGGGCTGCTTATAAAGAACTTTATATCAGAGTGTTAGACACTATTGATGTCCAAATGCAGAAGTGGCTTTCATGTCTGGAGAAGATGGAGTTTTGGCACTGTTGGACTTCTAAATATCAACTGTTAAGCAGACCTGAAAATGGTGTTGTTTGAGAGAAAACTGCTGCACAGAATCAAAACGTCTGACAGCTTCTATGACAAAGTCATCACAGAATTTGCAAAGAAGGATTGGAGAATGAATGAGAATGGAGGGTAGCATGCCCTTCGACAAAGTTCAGCACTCACCACTGATGTTATGTTAATACTCCAGCCAGTGCCATTGCAAGGCACTGGCCTTAAAACTGGAGTTGGTCCCCGAGTGCCGCACTGTGGCTGCTCACAGCCGCTAAATACTTAGGATGGGTCAAATGCAGAGGACTAATTTCCCCACAGGGATCAATTAAGTGTATTTTAAGATTGCCAAAGACCCCAGCCACCCCAGCCACAAACTGTTCTCTCCACTCCTATTTTGCAAAGGTTTTCGTAGCATCCGGCCTCAGACCTACCAGATCCGTGACCGTTTCTACCGCCAAGCTGTAAGGCTACTAAGCCTGAACTGCTGATTACTGTAACTGCACCTTGAACTTTGTTTACCAAATAGGTTTATCAAAAAATATCTATCTTTGAAATTGCACTTTTTTCTCCACCTAGCTCAGTTTTCATTTCAATATTCATGAAAAACTTGCACAGTTTTCATGTTTTTTGTACTGAACTCCTTTCTCTTTTCACTTGCAAAACACTATTGTTTTTTTAGGGCTATATTGTGTGCTTTGTTGTTTTATGCTAATATTGCTATGTCATACTATGCAGTAATATTTGTGAAAAATAGCACTTGCTTGTTGTTGTTGTTGCATGTTGTTAGATGGAGCTGGCAGACCTACCATTTCATTGTACAATTGCATCTGTGGTTGTGCATTGACAAATAAAACTTGAAATCTGATTAGTTCTTCTTAAAGTTGGCAGGCTTGAACATTAAGAATCCATCATTTTCATCAACTAATCTAACGTCAGCAAATCCATTTCCTCAAAGTCACTTGTAACGACGGGGTTCCGAAAAATGTACTGGAGTAAAGAGTAAGATATTTTCTTGTGGTAAATGTGGTAAAGTAAAAGTATAAAGTTCCTTAAAAGTGTCATACTTGTGTACATTCTGGCCCTGTGAAGGGCAGCACATCACCAGATCAAACTCATCTACTCTTTAGTACATTCCAGGGTGGATTATTCATAATCCCCCCTAAATCTGGAGGCTGAATTAATACGAACTAGTTTGCCTCAAAGTCACCAACAGCAGATATCTATACAGCTTATGTTACAGTACAGCTTATATTTCCCTTTTGTGGCATTCTTTTCCTTGTTGCCTCCGTGCAACATTGTGCTGCTAGAGAATGAGCGTGGGCCATGCTGTTGGTTGATTGGTTATTTCAGCTCCTGTTGTTGGAGTCATATCGTTGGCCCTGAAAGCCAGCATGATGTCTTTTGTTGTCGTATGCGGTAAGGTGATTTCCTCAAGTCTGTCTGGAGGTGTTGTGAATGTTTCACTTTGTTGCTTTGTTGTATTTGCTCACCTCCTGCCTTGATGTGTGTATCCGGTTCCAAGCTGAGAAGAAATGTGTTTTTATGGTTGATGTGCAGTTGCACGCTTTTGGAAGCAAATGTTGCAGTTCACCATTCACCACAAATAATAAATTATGTTGTTTCTGTGTGTGTACATACATATTAGGGATGTGAATCGGCAAGTACATCCCAATACAAAATTTCATGATACTTGGGTGCCGATTCGATATGGATTGCAATTCTGTAAATATTGCAATTTGACATGATGATTTTTTTCTGTTTATCAGCCATGATTACATCATTTTGATATGGCACAGAGTACACAATAAGGTATGCTACTCAGAATATTTTTTTTTAATAGAATTTGTCTCAAATATAACAGAATGCAACTCAAATATACACCCAGTAATAGTGCATCTTGAAAACAATGGAGGATAGCAATGAAATGAAAATTCTGAATCTGAATAGAGCCATCTGCTTTACATGGCCTGAATAACTGGTGTACCATAATCTGGTGATTGTAAAATTTCAATATACACAAGTTAACTTCAAATATCCAAAGTGTACAACATGGTATCTTTGTAAGTTAGTATTTTATATAACAATGAACTAAATTCAGAAAAAAAATATTGATTTTGGAGCTAGAGTGATGATACAAAGAATGTCCGCAAAGAGAATGGTGATTTTGTAACGGAACTGATTTTCTCCCCTCATCCCTAATATACATAAAGTATGTATGACCACTTCCAGGTTGATTAGTAGCCATGTGTTTAAGTAGACCATCAAAATGATGGAGATTGAATTGACTGAGAGCAGAAACACTTTGGATTTTATTTACCAATGGATGAGATAGAGAATAGTGACACCATAGGGGCCTCTAACCAGGGCTGGGAAATGCCACCGGCTAAAACGCACAAATCAGAAATCAACACGACACTTCAGCACATAGAACCGTATTCTTGTCTCTTCCACGGAAGAAACCAGAGAGGCTGCATTGCTCTAACCTGGACATTCCCATCGGCTAATCTTTCACAGACCAGCCCTATCAGTAACGTTAAGCACACCAAAGCTGTGCTGTAAAAATCATGAGCACATTTTTACACCTGATTATTGATCAAGTTATTTATTTCTCTGCAGAGAGAGGCGGTGGTGATGGCGAAGTCGAATGTGAAACCATTGGTCTCCTATCTATCTTCCTCTATCATTCAGTCCCTCTGTCTGTTGGTCGATGGATCCTACTTTTCATATTGCTCCTTTTACATTGCTGTAGTGTAATACCTTTGTTCACACTGCACAACTGGATACACCCCATATGCGTAATCTGCACATAGTCTTACAATTTATATCAACAAGCATCTGTATAGAGGGTTATATGGTAGCTATACAATGTAGACATACGGTACTTTACACATGTACTTTGCATACATACTTTGCACATTTAAGATCTAATCTCTACAAGTTCTTATGCATACAACAGTCTCTTGTTCCTAGTTGGCCTTTGAGTACTTTTGACTTCTGAGTATTTTTGACTGTGGTATTGCTATCTATCTATCTATCTATCTAGCTATCTATCTAGCTATCTAGCTATCTAGCTGTCTGTCTGTCTGTCTGTCTGTCTGTCTGTCTAGCTATCTGTCTGTCTATTCACTATCATATATACAATGCTGACTTAATTACTTATTGTATCTATTGTCACCTAGGTTTTTATTGTTTTTTTATTTCTTTTTATACTGTATATGTTTAGATTTGACACTTCTTTATTTCTATCATAAATTAACACGATTCTGATTCTATAAGCTCTAGCATCAATCTATAAGGATCTATGAACTCAATAAGAGAGAGAGAGAAACAGGAGTGAGAGGGATTAGAAAGAGGGAAATAGGGATGCAGAGAGGAAGGGAAGTCTAAAGGAGTGATTGTGTGTAAATGGAGGCATAGCAAGCGAGAAGGACAGGCAGACATACTGTAGTCTGACGTGGAACCACTGGTCTTATATCTAGGTTTCTGTTTTTCAAAAAGCACTGGACGGACTACCTCCCCCCTGTGAGAGGGGAACAGGTATTGCACTCTACATTACCTTTTCAGCTGGGGAATAGCAGGACGGCTATGCATTCCACCTGAGAGGCTGTTTTAGGACCGGGCGCCGGCTGTGCCCCTAATGACATCATCCATTTCTGCAGGCATCCTGAAACGCGATTACTATGATTTACAATTTACCCTCCATCTGCCGGGGTGTTGTATTGTTTTCTTCTCTCACTCTGTTGTTCGCTACTCTGTGATCTAGTTCTGTGAGGTGCTGCAGAAAACCCAACTGTATCTTAACGTGCTCGTATAACCCCCAACAAACACGCAAACTCCCCCACCCGTCCCCCGTGCTGGACGTAACACTCAGTCACTCTGGCTGTTGTATCGCAGCCAGAATACATATATAAAGGTAATCCACAAGGATTCAATTACATATATTGTGTCGGACAGATGTCAGTTATTTCACGCTAAATCCTCTCCCGTGTATGCTCTTCTCTGAGCAGAATATGATAGGAGTGCACATATTTTACAGTTGCGTAAGTATGTTGATGATGGGGAATAAGCCAATAAAGCCTTTAGCCATAATACCATTTCAACTATTTATTGACAGCTATTTTGTACTCTGTGATTAACTGACCTGTAGGATAAATTGTCCTCTTTGTAAAACTGCAGGTGCCCCAACTACCACTGAAGAAAAATCATATTTGTATAGTAGGTGAAGTGATTTTTGTTACAATTGGACCCACATCCTAAACAGATAGATCGCATTCATAGATTAACTGAAGTCATTTCAATTACAAATAAACCCAAATCCCTTTTACTGAGTAACTGAAGTCATTTCAATTACAACTACACCCAGATACCAAACAGAGACCACAGTCACAGAGTCATTTGAGTCATTTCAATTACAATTGGAACCAGACCCAAAACAGAGATAACATTTTTGGAGTAACTAGAATGTTTTACATTTTAGATGGCACCAGATCCCAAAAAGAGATTACGTTTATAGATTAATTGAAATAATTCCAATTACAATTGGAACCAGATCTAAAACAGAGAGCACATTCATAGAGTAATTTAAGCCAATTTAATTACAACTGCAGCACATCCCAAACAGATGACATTCATAGAGTAATTGAAGTCATTTATATAACAATTGGACCCAGATCCCAACCAAGCCCTCTGCTCCAAACAGGGCCTGTCTGTCTGTCAACAAAGTTGGTTATAATTTCACATCAGT
>OMOX01183223.1:0-12652 GCA_900312595.1 Guentherus altivela | reverse complement strand
GTTCCTTCCCCTTTGGTGTTGAAGATGTCCAATTTGTAATGGCAACAGCCTTCTCCTCCATTTCACCTGTGGGTGTCTCCTGTAGCCGGGCCTCTGCCTCGGTAGACGTGACCCCAGACGGGCTCTCCTCGGTGGAGCTGGGGGTGCTGAGGTTGGTGTCCATGGGGGCACGGCGCTTTCTGTGCCAGCGGGCAGGACTGATGGTCCTCAGTGGTTCCTGGCCTCCAGGCCCCTGGTTCTCCTTTCCCTCCAGCTCCCTGCATTTGGTCTGAGCCTTCTGCTTGAGCTTGGCAAAGTACTGCTGATGGATCTTGTACTCGCTCATGACGCCCACTTCCAGAACCCCAGAGCAGGACACGATACCTTTGCTATTGCTGGCAGACGCTTGGTAAATCGCAGCATCTTCCACTGTGCAACTAAAAAAAGACACCAATGTTAAATGTGTATCTCAGCAAAATGCTTAGGTATTTAAGACCACGTTTTCTAGGTGAAAATACACTAGGGTTAGAAAACAAAACAGCACAACAGTGTTCATAAAACAAAGACACACATACTTGTAAATGTGCAGTGAATGATTTTGTCCATCTCGGCATATTTCATATTTCGGCAATCCACAGTATCTGTCCAACTGCATCTCATCTTTATACCATGTGACTTCAGGGGTGGGGTGGCCTGTACAAAAGTGATCAAAAAATTGTACATGAAATACACGAAAATGGTCTAAAAACAATAAGAATGTTGCAGATGCAAAGAGAGGGGTGATGTTTTTAAATGAGGGAAGAAATAAAGGCAAAAAAGTGACATTTGGGAGCTTACATCATCCTGAGCACAAATCCAATATCTTTTAACATAGCTTTAAAGGCTAGTAAAACCAATGGGAGGGCCCCATCAGCTATTTGGAAGCACCAAGCATCTCCAACAAGCCCTGTGATGTTGGATTGGGCTACTTTTTGAAAATCATGCTGATGCACATTTGATTTCTGTTGATCATAACCTAATCAACAAAACATTCACTGTCGCCCTTAAAATTAAAATTATGAAATCAAAATGTAAGTTTCAGAGATTTTAATGATGTTTTTTGGCTTGATGGCCACTGACATGATCTTTGCCAAATTCCCTCTCATCTGCCTCCCTCTACACTGGAGATAAACAGTTCACAGACTTGTTGTCCATGTCACTTGATGTTATATTTACTATTATATTTACACTTCATGTTAAAGGTGGTCTAATTCATTCAAAGATAATGGCCACAATGCTAACTGGTGCTATGTAAAATCCCATTTGCTAATGCTAAAAGTGTTGGCGAGTGTGGTGTGAGGTCCCAGTCTGAATGTGATTGGCTAAACTCTTGTTTCACTGGGAAATAAATCACATGATACTAATCAGACTTCCAGCTTCCTCTTCAGGGGGTCTTTAAGTTGTTGATGAAATAAATCAGCCTTTTGTTTACAACTAAAGGGCCTTTTTAAACTGCCTCCAGTCAAAAGCACAAACATTCTCTGTACTTTTGATATACAAATGTGATGTACCAGAAGGCGTCTACAGTAGTGTTTACCTGTCACCACACACGTAAACTTCACATTGCAGCTTTCAGACACAGCTTTTGATTTGAGCCTCATCTCAAAGGTTGGCTGTGTTTCCTCGGTCAGATGGGCCATAACACTGCACAGCGTGCTCCTGAAAAGCAGTCATCTGGTTACACTGTTAATATGTTGCTCCAATCTGCTTGCAACATATTTTTAAGTGAACATATTCTGGTATCTTACGCAGTGGCTATGAAAAGTACTGACCCCTTGGACTTTTTCATGTTCATGCTTTATTCTAACATCAAACCATGCTGGATTTGGAGCTTTATTTGAAGACAGTGGCGGTGACTTAAGCTTAAGTTACACTTTATTGATCCCCGTGGGGAAACTAGTCCTCTGAATTTGATCCACCCTAACTAGGAGCAGTGGGCAGCTACCGTGCGGCACCCGGGACCATCTCCAGTTCTAAAGGCAGTGCCTTGGCCAAGGGCAATGGCTGGAGTATTAACCTAACAGGCATGTCTTTTGGTCTTGAGGAAACCCACGTGAATATGAGGAGAACATGCAAACTCCACACAGGAAGGCCCCAGTCGGGGTTTTGAACTCAGGACCTCCTTACTGTGAGGCAAGCACTGAGCCACCTTTGTCCTCTGCATTTGACCCATCCTAATTATTTAGGAGGAATGGGCAGCCACAGTGCAGTACCTGGGGAGCAGTTGGGAGTTCAGTGTCTTGCTCAAGGACACCTCGATGTGATACCAGGATTGAACCGGTAATGTTCAGACTGACAGACAGCTGCTCCTGAGCTATTGCCTCCCCTCAAGACTCAAGACTTAAGAGCTAACTTAGGTGTCCAAGCAATGGGGGTCAATACCTATGCAATTCCTCCCCCCTACTGTCTATGTATCATTAATTTCAAAAAAAAATGTGAACAGAAGCATTACAGTACCTTGCTGACCTGTACTGTGAATACCTGAGACTTGAGCGGCTAGGCAGAAGGGAAGCATACAGATGCAGCTTATGAGGCATGATGCATTTGGCCAACATTTGAACAGGACAGGACAGATTCATATGGACAAGCAGAAGCACAGCCAAATTCATGGTGTCTGTTGGGCAAAAAAAGCCTTCAAAAACATAATCTGAAAAAGCACCATTAAGTATTAACTATAGTTTTACAGGTCTTGAAAAAATGCCATTACATATCAAAATTGTTATGATTTCATTTCATCCAAGAAAAATGTAACCCTGGCATGGACAAGTTATGATAGATATTTTTTATCATTATGGGGCAGCCAGTGTCATTCTACTACCATTTGTAAGTCCAGAACCAGGTGTTCAGCAGGAAGTCAGCTGACCCCCTCATCCCTGTTTCAGTGTTTTTCTTGTAAAAAATTGGTCTTAAATTTATGTTAAGGGAGCATTAAAAGGTCATCAAAAAGCTTGAAAAAACTGTCACGCTAGATTTTAATCTCCCTAAATGTATGCATACATAATTTTTAACAATGCACATTGAAATTAAAGTGCCATTTTTCCCTTAGATGAGTTTTGATTTTTCAGGGTTTTCATGTCTAAAACACACCAAGACCAGAATCCTCAATGAGACCAAACCCACAGAGGGATAGGAACAGACAAATCAAGTTCTAAAAAACAGTGGGGGAAAAAATGTATGATGTCCATAGAATTCTTTTTTAAAAATCATCTTAGGCAGAATTATGAGATCTATGCCAGAATCAAAAGAAATAAGGTTGCATTCCTAGCAAAATCAGCATGTTTAAAAATAAAAAAAATTCAATCCACTCAAATACTATGGACCTGATATTTATTGCTTATATAAGCCTCTGCAGTCCATTTGAAATTCATTTACGGTAATGAGACACACATGACACATGAAATAACGTGTTCAATACAGAAAACAGGCTGTCTTGGCATGCAGACATGCAACCAAAGCTATACATAGAATAAAGCACTATTAATTTAGGAATCCTTGCATTATGGAGCACAGAATCATAATCGCTGTGCTTGTGCATCATGGTTGGCCGATCTACGCAGTGTGTTAATGGTGGATTCAGTGTCGAGATCATGCTGTGGTCTGTGTGTTGTTTGAGGACACTGCTGAACGCTTCAGTGCATATTGTCCACATTCATCAAACCCAACAAGATACTAACACTTAAGGAGGGGAAACATTGAATCTGTCTCATTCTTCTATTTGTGGTGTTCGGGGATCGCAACATTAATCACTTGGTTGTGAGCACAATGCAGTATCGTTAAATCCATGATATCAAGGAAACATTGTTAGGTGATACTTTGTCACTTGGCCTCTTCCAGCTCTGCTGAAAGCTGCGCTCTATTTCCTGTGTAGCCTCTGTATCCACATTTCAAACAGTGATACAAAAGGCACTTGTGTTTGAATGAGACCCGATATTAGATTGGACATCACAAAGACACCATGTGACACCAAAGCAGTCGGAGCAAAATAATGTTTTAAAATCAAGTTATAATAGATTGATTGATGTTTAATGTCATGCGGTGGGTCTTTTTGCATGAATAGCATTATACTGTAGAAACTGAACTTGTTAGTACATGCTTGCTTCAGCTGCACTCTTGCTTTGCTTATCACAAAGGGAATTATTTGTAAATAGACTGCAGTACGAGTGCCGAATATATTAAACAAGGCTGGGGGACTAATGGCTAACACAACATACTGAGTGGACATAATATTAGGGAGATGCTCTTAATGTTGCGTTTTACCACCTTGGGAAAGAAAAAAAAAAGTTGTCATTGAACGGTGTATGATAGTAGCAATATTAAGATGGTCTCCCTGATGTTTTGTCCTCTCAGTATACGTTCCAGTGACAGTTGAGGGACGGCACACTGTGTCGGCTCTCTACCTGTGTTCCGGCCTGACACTGGAGAGGTAGCTGAGGCTGGTAGAACGGCTGCTTCCACTGGCTTCATCCCCGTTGTGATTGCTGGGTCTCCCATCTGAATAGGAGCGTGGCATCAGCCTTCTGGAACTCATTATCCTCCGGATAAAGTTTCTTACAGATCAAGTTTTCTGGAGTGAAACTTTCCTTAGAAATGAAGTGGTTTTCCTTATACAAAGAAATAGAATTGATTTTGTTCCTTTTAATCCAAAAGGTCCGTGAGAAGCTTAACTAAAGTGGAAAGTGACAGCATTAACTTAGTTAACTTGAAATATACACTACTAAACAGAATGCTATCTTTTAGAGGGCTGCAGAAATCTATGGAAGCTGCACCATAACATTATTTATTTTCTAGAAATTCTAAAATAACACCTTGTCTTAGAATCAAGCATCACTAAAAGAGATGCTTTGTAAAATTCAGATGGTATTAAAAGACAATATTCAAAAGGCTAACTTGTTCTCTATGCGACTCACCATTCATTCAGCAGTATCTTTATGTTATATGACAGATAAGCTCTGACTCCAGCCTCTGCAACCTCCAATCAACTGTTAGCATGCAGCCTGCAGGGCTATTTATAGACGGCCTACAAATAGGCAGCAGAGCCCATCACATTTTCCAAAACTAGCCTCCAGACCATTACTCAAGAATTATAGCCTGGCACCCATAAGAAAAGCCCAATGGCAACAAATCTGCATGGAAGCAGGATAAATCCCGTTAGGAGGTCAATAATCCATACTGATCTCCATGACTAATGCAAGATCATTCCAGATTTGGCCGCCCTCTAAAATGAAAGAGAGGAACTAGAGAGGCTGAATGGAGAGGTTTTCTTTGTTCCAATAGACTGCTGTCCCTCTAAGAAGGGGATTTCTTATGTGACCAAAAGCTGGGTAATATTTTTCCCAAATTGCCTCATGAGTTCTGGATATGGACAGCAGAATCCTGTCAGGCTGTCAGTCATCGGGAGACACCTCCTTTCGCAGCCCATTAATATGGCCAGTAAATTCGTCTGCTCGCCCAGACATCCAATCACACCAGCTTACTTTCCAAACATGAAAAGTATACACTGACCCTCTAATACCAAAGAGCTTGTTTATACGAAATTAATAAGGGACAGCATTTTCTAAACACAATTTTAAAATAACATACAGTATTTATGACTTTGTGACTTCACTCTGCTGTTGGAAGTTCAGTGAGCTAAAGCATATGCATGGATTTGTGATATTCTACATGAATCTTTCTTTGCAATGTAATAAAATAAGAAATTCCTTATGAATAATAATTGGAACTTTATTGATCCCCATGGGGAAATTGCCCTCTGCATTTTGACCCATCCTAATTACTAGTGGGCAGCCACAGTGCAATGCCCGTGGAGCAGTTAGGGGTTCGGTGTCTTGCTCAAGGACACTTTGACATGAGAACAGGAGGAGTTGGGAGATTGAACTGGTGAGCTTCAGGCTGCCAGACAAGCGCTCTAACCTTCTGAGCTACTGCCACACTTACAATCTAATCTTTAAAAAAAGCATCTGGAAGTTACATCATCAGGTCTATTCTTTTTGTACAATTGAGCATTTTGGGGCTTTTTATTTTCATTTTTTGGCTCAAACAGGTGCTGTCTTTGAAAAAGCCTTTTACTGAACTGGACAGCAAGTGTCTGTGCTGAATGTGAACCTGAACCTCCTCTTCTGACTGGGTCCTGAAGAGAACAATACGTCCTGGTATATGGATACAAGTAAAAACAGCTAATATTCATAATGATAAGAGTAATAATAGTGATATTATGAAATATTGAATGTTAACTACATGAATGATACAATTTTTCAGATTTTATTAGATATTTGATAGATACAGAAAAACAGACAGGTAAACGGATGAACAGGCACAGACAGACAGCTAGATAGATATTTTATCTATTCTTCCCTGAGGGAAGATTGGGTTGTCATTATCAGCAGCAGTACCACAATGTGTGTGTGGGGGTGTGTGTGTATGTGTAAATATAAATATACATACACACACACACACTTGGTAGGTCAAGAAAAGAAAAAGAAATTATATACATAAAAGAAAATACAAGAAGGAATGTACTAGAGGGACAAGTTGTGTCAGTGCAGAGTGCAATTAACAATGTGCAAAGTATACATGCAAATTATACAATAATGTCATATAATGTATAATGTATGCAACAATGTATACAAGTAGTATGAACAAAGACATTATAATATAATATTATCAGAGGTTTTAGCTCATACCACATTCTTGAGCCCTCGTTTTCTTGAAGCGGTATTGCTGTGCTGAACCTTCCCAGAGGAAAGCATCAGGAATAGAACAGCCCTATAAAGGCAAGCCCTCCTGGCTAGAACAGACCTATGGTAGTCACATGACTACTTCTGTTGTTTATCCTTAACATGCTAGCAATGAGGGTGGAGGGAACCTGTAAGCGAAATGTGATGAACACAACCTGTCAAGTTTGTTTCACTTTTCACCGTCAGCTCTATTAGCATGCAAGACTTTTCAATGGAAAGATTTCACTACTGCTCTGGATACTAGCCTCTTGAGTGCATCTCTCTTAAATCAAGTTCAAACATGCCAATCAGACACCCTCTCATGTTGCACCACACAGACGGTCATCAGACTGCACATGGCCCGTGGCTCATGCTGAGGAGCTATTTAAAAACACAAAAACACTCTATTTCATCTATCTCGTATCAGTAACTCCCACACCTTTATATCCCACACCTTTTTAGAGAGGCAACTTAGGGGCGTTGCTTATTGCTTATCTTAATTATTCCCAAATGCCCCTCCATGAGGGTCATATATGAACTGGAGGGGGATGTAAAGACCACAAGGCTTTGGCCGATGACCACAGCTACAGAGATGGAGGCCTGGTATGGGCCAGACATTCTTCGAGGGGCATGTACAGCAAGATCAAAGGAAAATGTGGCGTAAAAGCACCGAGGGGCCCATGGACCCCATCACATGACTCTATTTGGCAACACCTCCCTGTCAAAAATTCTCTTTCTCTCACAGCAGGTTTTTGAATAAAAAGAGCAAATAATATCATCATATACTAATGGGTATAAATAAACAAAATATGTAATATCGTATCAGAATCAGACTATTCTTTTTCCATAATCTATCATGCCATTTCCTCTACTCATGCTAAATACTGTTTTCTTCTACCATTTTGTGTGCTGTTGTTTTCTAGCTTATGCATTATAAACTAATATGGGTTCTGACCAGAGGAGGATGGGTCTCCAGTTGAGTCTGGTTCCTCTCAAGGTTTCTTCCTAATATAATTGGCCTCTAATGAGGGAGGTTTTTGTGCTACTGTTGCTCATTGGGGAAAATGGTCTGTATATTGCAAATTGCTCTGAGACAATGTCAAAGTAAGAAAAGCGCAATACAAATGAAACTTGATTGATAAAAGCAGCAATCATACTGATTAAGTTAACTCACTTTTACTATTTCACTCCTAGAAAGACTGAAGACAAGGGGTCTTAGTTTTATTAACGCATGGCTGTAGTAAAGCTTGTTTTTAACTTCTTTTAACTATGCAAAACACTCGACCGAGTCCTGCTGTGGCCTTGTTTGACAGACTTAGGATATAAATAATGTTCAAAAACCCAGGTATCAAAAACAGTTATCATCTTATGCCAAAACAAGGGTACATGCCCCTCTCACAGAGTATAGTCACACAGGTTTTCACAAAATAGGCAATATCCATTCACATCACCAAGCATTAGAACCAGGCTGCTAATGGACAAGGCCATGTCTTATGTCTTGGTGTGTGTGTTTGGTGGGTGGTGGAGGGTTGGGCTATGGCACGCAATAACTTACCATCTCAATACAAATTTAAAAAAGTGACTTTCCATCTGGCCATAAATCATCAGTGTGAAATAGGTGAGTTTATTTTTTTGAAAACAAGCTTATTAGCTTAAAATCTTTATTTACATTTGCAATTTTTTGCCCCTTAAAGTCCCCATTAAATGAAAATATAAGTTTGATAGATTTTTGTAGATTGCCCTTGGATGGGTGGTCACTGACATACTAAAATCATTTACATTTTGTGTAGTAGATGTTAAGAGTTTTAAGTCTGCATTACATCACTTCTAGTGAAATGGTGATGTAACTAGGTTTTGCTAAATTAACCTGTATCTCCCCATTGCAAACAGCTTTAAAGACTTGGTTATGTGCTAACTCTTGTATTTACTTTTTGTATTTAAATTCTTCTTATATTATATTGATATATTACACTGGCAGAGAAAAGCTTTAGTGCTAAGTTGTACTATGTAAAATACCTTTCACTAATGCTAAAAGAGTTTGTGAGCACTTATTGAAGTCCCAGACTGAAAGTGATAGGCTAAACTCCCATTTCATCCAGAATTACATTACAACATGAAACAAATCACCTCCTTGCTTCCACCTCAGGGCCTCTTTAAACTCGCTGGCTGTCAGCCAACCTGTATTCAAACCTCCAGTGAACCACTCTGCCCTCCCTCCTACGTAGATGTGAGTGGATGACTATTCTTTCTGTACAATTGAGCAATTCCAACATTTTTATGTTTCATCTTTTAGCTCTAACAGGTGCTGTCTTTGAAAAAGCCTTTCACTGAACTGGACAGCAAGTGTCTGTGTTGAATGTGAACCGAAACCTCCTCTTCTGAATCCTGAAGAGGACAGCATATCCTGGTCTATGTACATATTTAACAACTATAGGAATAATATAATAATGATAATAATTTGATTGAAACATTGTTAATGATATTAATAGTTTTTTGAATATTCTGATAGATGTTTGATATATACAGAGACAGGCAGATAGATAGAAGGATATTTTGTGCTGCCCCATGCGGAAAACATCAGCAGAACACTGAAATTCTTGATCTGTGAATTCCTCTCAAACAAGTGCAAATAGAAACAAAAATAGTGCAAATGGTTTTTAAGAAAATAGCGCAAATAGTCAAGTCTAAGTAGTGTTATGACTTGGAGGCAGACGCAGCCTCTAAACTGGTTGGTCTGAGACCAGATGCTCTGGTGCTGTTTGTCAGAAGAGAGCCAAGATTTTGACTTAAGGGGTCGTTTAAGGTCCAATAATTTCATCCTGGATAAAAACATGACTGTGACAGGGACAGTGTGGTTACAACAAACCCAAAGCTATGATGAGTATGCAGCCTCTGCTACAAATGAGCCTCACGGAGAACAGCAAAATAAGCTGCATGGGACACAGTGTCCTCATCCAGCTGGGACATTACACGCACGCAGGCCCACATGCAGCGTGACAGACATGATAAGCTTCGTTTCCATCATAAAACCGAGGAGGCGTGGGGTGGGATTCTAGAGCAAAGACTAAAGCAGCATGTTTGCAAGATGTAATGAAGAAATCACTTTAAAAATAGCATTATTTGGGCATTTGTCTCCAAAAATATGCGACAATTCAAAAAGAAAAAGCTGCAATCTTGGAGTAGGACTGGATGGTAATAATAAGGAGCTGTCGTAGGATCCATGCCACTGGCCGCCCGGCCACCAGTTGTTTTCATGTTTGACCGTCTCTGTGGAAACAGAACTTGGCGCTGGTCGAGCGTCCGTCCCTGCGGCCGGAGGCAGTGACGTCATCCCAGGTTATTCACGCTAGCACGGCTCGAAGGTAGCAGAAACAGGAGAAGATTGGACCCCACAAGGACAGCTGTACCCCCACCCCCATCACAAATAGCTCTACAGGCATGCTCATTCTCACAAACGCAAATACAATCTCTCACTCTCTCTCTCACACACAGACATTTCAATGATACACAGCAAATCCACACTGCCAAACAGTTAGTTAGTAAGTGAAGGATTGATTGATAGTGACTGAATCAAATTAATCAGACAAATGATCTCTAGACTGGTTAATTTCTGGGAGTAAAGCTAGAAGGACCTCTAGTGGCAGCTAGAAGCAGTCAATTCTGAAATCCCAGACATGGAGTTGAAGAGTGGTCACACAAAATTAATGATATTCTCTTTTTTCAATTTTACTCGTGAGATTTCCTTGCATATTCTTCCATCGGATATTTGTGGATGAGTGAATGACGTGATCATTATGGATAAATATCATTTCCACACCTCTAACTAGAATGGTAGTTAACCTTGCTTTTTTATTTTTATTTTAAATCGCTCAAACATAATAGAATATCTAATATGATTTTCTTGTCAATGTGTCAAGAGCTTTCATTTTAAATGCTGCTCCTGTAATTTATCATATTTAATTTCCTTCTTACCCTTATACTTAAAATAACAAGAATATAAATAATCTGAACCATATGCTTCTTACCTTTATCTTCTAATGTTGGTGTTTGCAATTACTTGTGAAGAATAATGTTTGTACTTAAAACTTACTAGAATTGTACATGTGATGTTATTAATGAAATATCTATAATTTAAAAAATTACCCCATTTATTGACATATAGCATTTTTATTTGTTTGTCTCCATGTTTATGTTGGCCTTTTTTAATTCAAAAAATCTTAATCATCTCAGAATAGCAGTTATTTGAATTGGATGCCATATAGCTATCAAAGGAAACATTCACACCATTTCGCTGTCATTACTGCAGTGCATGTATTATGTGCAGTAAATATCATGTATAGGAAGGAGTGTGTATCCTGCATAAAAAATATGTATTCCAGTGGTGAGCGCTGAACTTATGACTTTGGGCCTGCTACTCTCCCCAGTGGACCAGAGTGAAAGTGGCGACCTTGGTGGGCCACATCAAACCATCTTCCCTATCTTACTTATAAATAAAAGTGCATCTTCTGAACAAAAAGCCATGAGTGACCCAAAACTAGTCTCTTTAATACTTCCCTGTTTTTCTTTTACACACTTGTTATGTTGGTCCATTATACTTGCAGGTAAACGTGAAGGTGGACGCTGCGTAGCCATAACCTCCTGGGCCAGACTATGTTCGCTAAGGAAATAAAAAGAGCCAGATGCCAGTATTGTGCATGCGAATCTCAAGTAAAAGCCCGCAGGATAGGTGGCTGTGCCTGTCTGCTGTGACGCCTGTCAGAAAACCAGATTGCAGTCAATGACGTTTTAAAACACACTCCATAGATCAATAATGCTCATCTTAATGATAATAAAATAATTAATTGAAAATCAAAATTTGATGTTTATTTTCTCATCATTTTCACATGCCTTGGGCATGTGCCGCATTTGCAGTATGTTATGAGCGCTTGCCACTGGTTTATTTTGTATATGTGTATTCTCTACTGTAGTGTGTATTCTGTATAAGTGTGTTTTAATCAATGAGGTGACATTTATTGATAATGAGCAAAGATGTGAGGTTCATTTCAATGCGACACGCCGGACTAACTTTTAAAATACTAATCTTGCATTTCCATCAATAAACAGTCTTTTGCCGGATTTTGTGTTTTTATTTACAGCTTGTGATAAAACAACACTTATGACAATTCCCTGATTTAACATATACATTTGTGATGCTCACATATTAATAACAAGTTTTACTAACAACTTAATGAAGTAGCTAAGCAATGAAAGTGTAACAGTTAGTGAATGACAGCATTCAGATTATAAAAGCAGAGAATTTACTAGCATAGTAAAAATAGAAACCATCATCAATATGTCCAGTAGATACAGTCTGTCCCCAACAGACAATCTCCTGCAATGGTCCACAGTAGTCCACAGACAACACTAAAGTTGACTTGTTCACATCTTAGGTTTTTGCTTCTTGGGGGGCGTCTCTGGTATAGCTTGAGTCTTGCGCTTTTGACCTTCCAAAAGAAAGAATAAGAATCAGGGCATTTATCTTTATATATATTTCCTACCATAAAAGAAACCGCAGCATCGACCGGAGACACACTGCAACGACTGATTCTCAGGTTCAGGCTGAGTCCAAGCAAATCTCCAGATTTCTTTTTGCCTGATAGTACACAAACTCCATGCGGAGTGAGAAGTCTACAAACTGCCCCCCATTTGAGCTTCAGACCAGACTGTACCACTACGTTTATATCAACATGCTTCATCTTCTCAACTCGAAGATGTTGTAAGGACCCCTACACCAGTTACCATATGTGGATCAGAGGTGGAGGTGGTGCAGACCTATAAGTACCTGGGTGTACACATTAACAATAAGCTGGACTAGACTGATAACACTGATGCTCTCTATAGGAAGGGACAGGGTTCGCTGTTTTTTTCTGAGGAGGCTAAGG
>OMOX01183219.1:0-10034 GCA_900312595.1 Guentherus altivela | reverse complement strand
GAGCTCGGATATTCGGGTGGGACTAGGAGTAGAGTGGCTTCTCCTTCAAATTGAGAGGAGCCAGTTTAGGTGGTTCGGGCATCTGGTTAGGATGCCTCCCGGACACCTCGCTGTCTAATTGGTCTGGGCACGTCCAGCTGGGAGGAGGCCCCGGGGGAGACCCAGGACTCTTTGGCGGGATTATATATCCTGCCTGGCCTGGGAACGCCTTGGGATCCCCCAGCATAAGCTGGTGACTGTGGCTTGGGAAAGGGATGTCTGGGGCACTCTGCTGAGCCTGCTGCCACTGTGACCCGGACCGGATAAGTGGCCGAAAATGGATGAATAGATGGACTAAATTTGCATCTATATTTGAATGACGCATCTGTGCATTTTGTGGCTTGTTATATTTATAAATCCTTCAAATTACCAAGCCGTATATTGACTCTGACGCAAAGCAGTCAGTGTGTAGTTTTATGAATAACCCATTTTGTGCCAAATTAGTGTGAATAGATCCCAGGGCTTTAGTCTGAATTCGAAATCTTCTCTATTTTTAGGAAATGACCAATTTCACAACAACAATACTGAGAATAAAAAAGGAGTGAAGGGCAGCTGATCTGACCACGGCTAATGAAGGTTTTAGATCTGCAAATAGGCAATATAAGTAAAATGCCCCACAAGAAAATGTATCTGGTCATCCACACCACTATTGAAATTTTTCTTGGATAAAATTGGACCATGAAAATATCAACAGGCAATGGCAAAAATATTAAAGATGTTTTGATGCTTTTTAAGGCCCTAATTTTAGCTAATGTAATTGACATAATGAGCACTCAAACACATGCTTCAAATGGATAGCGATATGGATAGAGCTCTGGTTACAGATATTCTGTCTATGGAAAAAAAACTAATAATAAAAATAGATGAATTGATTAAAAAAACAGATGAAATCCAATTTGTGTAATCGATTAATTATTGAGGTGATGCAAACAATGCAAAAACCCAAGCATATTTAGTATCTAAAAGCTAATAAACCGTCATTCAACACCCAAACAAAATTCTGGCTGTAGAGCCTGAAAAACATTTGATTGTGGAAATCTTAGAAATTATGAAAATCTTTTGATGAATGTAGCATTTTTGGCTTTTCAAGTACTAAATTGTCAATCGAGTTTAAACTTCTTCAAATATATATTTTATAATTATTTTATTGATTGACAGGATATGCCTACTAAACAATGAAAATTATAGTTTACAGTAGTCCTTATTTTCATACAATAATATGCCCTTTGAGGCAGATTAATCAATTCATCATTGGAATAATTGTCAGAATAGTTGATAAGCAAAATAAACACTTGTTGCAGCCCTACTTTGCACCTGTAAAAATACAATTTCTTTTCTCATATTTTCAAAACATAGGAGAAATATCTGAAGTGTGAGGTAACCATGCCATATTAGATAGAATATCTGTTTGTAAGATCCAAATAACATGTCTGTCCCCCCACAAGATGTACTTCCAGAGAACACAAATTATGATTCAAAGTGTCCTGCTAAACTACAGCAAAACACATAGAACAACCATCACGAAAAGGAAAGAGGTCAAACCTGCTGTAATATTAGCAAAAGCTGATGAAAAGTGCCACCTAACCCCTCATTTAAGTTTGAATAAGAAAAG
Source organism: Guentherus altivela (assembly GCA_900312595.1). Lineage (NCBI taxonomy): Eukaryota > Metazoa > Chordata > Actinopteri > Ateleopodiformes > Ateleopodidae > Guentherus > Guentherus altivela. Next base: position 8,383 of record OMOX01183219.1, on the reverse strand, counting down.
CTGAAAAGGACAAATGGTTTACTTACACTTGTCAACATAAAAACAAGAATCAAATCCCATGCCAAAAGAGGTGCCAGGGCATGATGCTAAAACAAACCGATCCATCTCAGAGCGCCACTGCCAAAAACCACACAGATAATTAATGGAGTCATGGGGAGGAGGAGCATAACTGAGCTTGGCTCCGAGAGCCCCGGATTAGCGAGAGAGACGTGGGTGGTAATCTGTCCGCAATAGCGCCATCATGCCAATGTCAAGTTCAACAAGGCAGGAAATGAGGAATGGTATCAAAGCAATCCCACTGCAAGCCACAACCACAATCTGTTCCAACAGTCATTTCTAGTGTTGTAACATTTTTAAATATTGAATTGCATGGTTGTTGCTTTAAATGTTTTTGTTGGTGACATTCTTTGAGGTAATAGTAGAACCAGAAAGGACAAACGTGTCACTCCAAAGGTTGCGGAGGATATATAACACTTGGCAAGGTAACTTGAGGAAGGATAATTCCAGTATCAGCTATGTCTGTGTTCATCCTGAAGAAATGTATGAATGAATAGCCACATGAAAGACAGAAAGGTTATGGTACCAAATGCACACTTATCAGAGGGTTTTAAGGTTCCAACAATCGCAGTTAAAATTGGTTTAGGTGGTGGACCTATTAACCTATTACTGCTCATGCAGGTATGAAAACGATTTAGGATGGTAAATTTAAAGTTCCCATGAAATCTAAATCTAGGTTTCAGAGATTTTAGTATCTGCCCCTTGGCTCAATGACCACTGAAATGCTAGTACCTATTCCTCTTATTTTATACCGTGCAGACGGTTAAGTATTTAGACAGTGACACAATATGACTATGAGGTTAAAGTTCAGCCTTTGAGCTTGAATTCAAGGGTATTTACATTCATATGGGGTGAACCGTGTAGGTATTACAGCCCTTTTTATATATAGTCCTCCCATTTTAGGGTAGCAAACGTAACTGGACAAATGTAGCATAATCAAGTTTAGTACTGGGTTGAAAATCCTTTTCATTTGATGGTTGCCTGAAGTCTGCGACCCATAGACATCCCCAGATGCTGGGTATCTTCCTGTACTGCAGCCATCTTTAGTTCATGCTTGTTTTGGGGGCTTTTTGCTTTCAGTCTTGTCTGCGGTTAGTGAAATACATGCGCAATGGGATTCAGGTCAGGTGATTGACTTGGCCAGTTAAGAACATCCCACTTTTGGGCCCTGAAAAACTCCATAGCAGTTTGTTTGGTATCATTGTCCTGCTGCAAGGTGAAGCACCGTCCAATGAGTTTTGAGCCATTGGATCTGAGGTAGGGATGTCAATGTTAAACCTACTAACCATTAACTGCCAATTAGAGTTTTGACTGATTAATCCTATCAGTTTAAACAGTTAATTTTAAATAGATAGCCTTTCTGGTTTGAATTTACACCCTTAATGACGAGACATAGAATGGGGGATAGCATATTACCAGGGTTTTCACAGGCAGTTGAGTACCATAACCCATTAATCTCGCGAAAATGCGAGCTCTTGCATTACTGCGAGACGCTGCCACCAAAACACAAATTCAGATTCAGAATGTTTATTAAGTGTCATGAGAAGTTGATGCCCCTGACACTAAAAGCCAACGTTGTCATTCAGGAACACCAAGCCCCGCTTATATGACCATTTTATCTGAAAGGATGAAAAGAATCTTTGTCACATTGCTATTTTTAATGGATCACAGACTTGGGTTCAATGGTTTATACGAGATCTTACGCCCATCGGTTAATGGTTAATAACCTATTAATGAGGAGTGATTATTGGTTAGAAGAATTAGCCAAAATCTACATCCCTTAATCTGAGCAGATAAGATGCTTGTGTACACTTCAGAACTCATCCTGCTGCTGCCGTCTGCAGTCACACCATCAATAAGGAGAAGTGAGCCAGTTCCAGTGGCAACCACACATGCCCAAGCCATGACACTACCTCCACCACATTTCACAGATGAGGTGGAATACTTTGGATCATAAGCAGTTCCTTTTTTTCGATCCACACTGTCCTCTTTTCATTACTCTGCTACAGGTTAATCTTCATCTCATTTTTCCCTAATCTCATCTTGTTCCAGATTTCTACAGGCTTTTTTTATGTACTTTTTTGCAGACTGTAACCTAGCCTTTCTGTTCTTTAGACTAACCAGTGGTTTGCATCTCAATATTGGCTGATCTTGCAAGTCTCTGAAAATTAGATTTACATCCAGGTGACACAACCTAAATTTAGGTTCATTTGCAAATTTAGGACAGCTTCCTTATTCTGACGTTTCTGGATGTGGTTATGGTTGGGATTCATGTTAGGGTCGGCGAGAGCTCACCCTCAGTCAGCCAGGCAGAAAGATGACCACTTCCTTCTTTGAACAGTTAGGACCGCACGACCAGCAAAAGGAAATGCTCATATTTTCAGATATTATCTATTTGGTCGTTTTGGAGATGATCGGCCTCAAATGCTCACGAGTCATTTTCAGAAACTTTCAAAATCCACCAATGTGGTCGTTTACATAGGTTGATCAGCCTCTTACATCTTGTGGTGAACCCTCTGAGGTTATACTGGTATATTCTTCTCTTTATGGTGGCCTTTGATACAACAGTTGAAAAGAGATTTTTCTTCCTGATTGAAAGCATTCTTTGGTCATCCACTATAGTGGTCTTCAGACTCCAAATGTGAATGCCACATCTAGAATCAACTCTAGACCTTTTGTTAGCCCTATTGCACATTAACTAACAATACAACGGCACACAGCTGGCCAAAAAACAACTGAGCAGCCAACTGTTCAATTTCATTTGGTCCCCTAAAATGGGGAGATTATACATAAAAAGGCCTGTAATTCCTACACAGGTCACCTGATATGGATTTAAAGTTAAAGCTGACAGTCTGCACTTGAACCTCATAGTCATTGTTTCATTTCCAATCTAATGTGTTGGAGTACAGGGCCAAAACAACAAAAATTTAGTCACTCTCCAAATACTCACGGACTGTACTGTTTGTCTTACAGGTGGCCTAATTCATTAGCGGACATTAGCTGGAGTGCTAACTCATGCTATGTAAAGTCCTTTTAACTTGTGCTTAGAGTGTTAGTACTATGTTAGTACTCCCGCTCTGAATGCAATTGACGAAACACCAGTCACACTGGGAAATACATCACAACATGGAAAGCACTTCAGGGGACTCTTCATAGGACGTGGGAGCCAGATGAGGCCTATGGGCCACCTGTTGCTTATAGCTGCTTTATGCACTGAATCTCCACAAATTCTGCCCCCTCATTCATTTGAAGGAATGTATGCAGCAAAGCCTGGTGGGGGGTTTTGGGGAAGCTGAGTGGTGAGAATCTGCGAGTGGCACAGCAAGAGAAGAGGAGCTCTTGTCAACTTTACCCAAATTGAAAGGCAGCTACTACGGGCGGAGACACATGAGCAGCGGACGTACCCCTATACGTGCACCTTTAACTCTGTTTTTCACAAAGTTCACACATTGCACTGTATACAACTCTTTTTTTCTGTTACACTTGCAAGCTGTTTTTTAGTATTATACTATTTGTTGTGTTGCTGTTACTTGCATGTTGGTTGAATGAACTCATGGACCAAGCATTTTGGCATTCAGTTGAATCTGTGGCTGCGCATTGACAGATGAAGTTGAACCTAATATATGTTTGGTGGTGAAACATGACGATGAGATGTTCTGTTTGGATTTTACAGAGAGGCGGAAGAAAATTATGAAAATTATAAATGACCATCACAGTCACCGCTGATCAGCCACACCCCACTTCCATGCCTATGGAGCAGCCAAAATATAGGAGCGAAGCGGGGTCGAGCTTCCAGGGCCATGTGTAGTGGGCAGTGTGCTTTAGGGCTAATAAGAAAGAGAATTAGAAGAAGACGGGTCTTACCTGTTGCCCCCCCATTGACCCGGGCTTTATAACGGGAACATATGGTGGTTTGCCTTGGGGCATCCTCACTGGAGACTGGTTTCCCTTCAGGATTGGTGTAAAATAAAAGCAGTGGTTGGAAATGTCCCCGGATACATTTAGCGGCAACATCTTTCCATTTGCCTCCAATCTGTGGAAATAGAAGCGATCTGAGAGTATATGATACAAATTTCAGAGTCAATTTGATGCAACAACAACAAAAAAAGAAAAAAGAAATAATACAACAATGACAACGTGATTACAAACCTCCTTTACAGTGGCATCGTCGAAGAACACCCATTTCGAGGATTTGGTGTGATAGGCAAACGCAGAGTAATGTTTGCTTGAAAAACAAATCATCCCCACCAGATGTAACTCACTCCTTTTGGCAATCTCATCAGTTACACTGTTAAAAAGCTGGAAGACAAGTAGTTACTTCTGGTTAGATCTACACATTTTCGTTCATGATAATAATAAAAAATATTTTGCTGGCTGGAAGAGAAGTGTTTGATTTCAAAACACTCCATATTTATCTATATAAATCCGCATTTTAGGGAAAAGTTTTTTCAATAGTTCCAAAATACACATATTTACATCTTCACCAGTGTTTGAAGCCTGTAAACAAAAGTTATACAATTATGAAGTGGATATTTCACTTCTTTTTTGAAAGAAATTTGTAATTGGCAATTCATTCTGAGCATCCCCTTTGAAATGATGTGAAAATCCAAATTTTTCACTTTTTCTCCCAATTTGGTATTTGCCAATTCCTTCCCTAATTGAGTTGTTTCCAATTTTGCCTTTTTGGCAAGCCCTCATCACCACTAACCCGCACCATGGCCTGGGGAGAGCCAGCACGATGTACTTCCTCCAAGGCACATGTGCCAAGGCCGCTTCTTTTCACCGTACCTTGTCGGACTTTACAGAGGGAGCGTATTGCGAGCGGAGGCCCGCGCTATCTTCCTCAGTTCCATCTTCCTCTACAAGCACCCCGTCTGACCAGCAGGGGTAGTGCAGTGATGAGGGAGAAACCCCCTGGCCAGCTTCCCTCCCCAAAAACAGGCAATGGCGCCTGTAGGATGCCCAAACAGCCGGCAGGTACCACAGCTGGGGATTGAACCCCGGTCTCTATGATGGTAGGCTCGCACTTCGGCCGCTGCACAACCCGAATGCCCTGAAAATATTCACATCTCAATCATTTGCCAGCTAACTAACTTTTAAGTTTGTTTTCACACCAAATTTTGTTTGACATTGCTTCGATTGCTTCACATTGCCAAATGACAAACCATACTCAATGAACAAAGCTATTAATTGGACAAAATACTGAATTCTAATGAACATATGCAAACACAGTCTCCTCATGACCTAGCTGACTCGATCAAATGACCTTAATCAATATTTTAAATACACCAAGAGCAAGAACGAAATGAAAAATGAAGAAATAAAATGTTCTTGATGTGCATGAGAAGAGATTTTGAGAAATCTGGAAAAATGACAGCAAAAACAGGTCAATCACCTTCATTAAATGGACAAAATATGTAGTATATTTCTGTCGTTGGTCTGACTGTGTTCCAGATATCAAACTAATCACTCTAGGTTTCACCTCCCCAAACAAAACAAACCAAACCAAGGGGGTAAACCGTCCAGGGTTTGATTCGACAATTCAACTTAAGGAATTCTATTTTTTATCCGGTATACTGTGTATATTTTTTCTAGACACTGGCAGAGCATTTTTTATCTGTTTCCGTGTGCAATATTTTTACTTGCAGTATTCTAGTTTTTATTTGCATACTTTCATCCTTATTTGTGCAATATTTCTATTTCTCTACCTATTTGTATTTGTCCTACAGCCCCTGCTTGTTACTGTGTTTTTGTTTTTAGCCACTCTAACACTCCACTTTCCCTCTGGGATGACTAAAGTAGAATTTTATTTTACCTTCTCAACCGTACCAATCGAGCCAGTTAAGAAAGCATGCTAAGTTGCACGCAGCGTTTTGTTTACAGAGGTTATTGGAGCCAAGTGTGCCTTGTGCCCTTTCAGAAGCATATGACGAGGAGAAAAATAAACTCTTACTCCAGAGAGGTCCAAACACGGGCCGAGGAGCCTGATCACGTCATCCGTGAGGTCCGACTGCTCAGCGTCCCAGACGAAGCCGATGGTGACGATCTCTGGAGAGTTCATGAGCACTCGGCGGATTTTGATTCTGTGACCACAGTTGCTCTGCAGGGAATACAAAAAAGAAAGGTTCATAATCAAACAACATCCCTCAGGGTTCCCAAGCATTATCACCAAAAACTCTTTCATGATTTCTCTGTAAAATCTTACCCTATTCACATGGCTTTTACAGTATAATGAGTAAAACAGCCTTTACAAATACTATCATGTTGTAAACTTGTGACGCTTGTGGTGTTTAGGAAATAAACGTGCACTAAAACTTGAAGAATGACAAATACAGTATCTGATAGTAAGATTAATCTTAACATTATATCATATTTGTAAAATGTTAAAAACAGGAATTTGTAAAAGGAAAGAGTTATTAACATGATCACTAATCAAAGTTTCAAAACCTTCCAGATATTTAATAATTTCCAGGTCTGGAATACAGAATTTTAAACTCCGTAACTTTTCAAGGATATTCATAACCGTAGGAACCCTGATCTCTACATCCCAACAAAAGTTAAGTCTAGAGCTTTTAAAGGGAATGGAAATATGTACCAAACAACAGAAACACCCTGCCTCTCTGCACGACAAAGTCTCACATGATACACATGATGTCAGGTACTGTTCAGAGTCGGCAATGGATCATTTTACAAAATTGTAATTCTCTTAACAGTAATGATTTTTGGATCATCCCGCTAACTCCAAGATTGATAAAGGACTAAGTCGGCAGTGTGATAGAAAATACGCGTTTTCGCCACATGTTCTATACTTTGGAGGCAAGGGCATTTATATTTAAAGTTAACCACTGCCGGATTATGGTGCAACTGTCAGAGGTTAAAGGCTCTATTCAGATTTAGGACTGTTTTCCTCGCTACCCTCCCCTGTTTTCAAGCTGTAAACTGTGTGCTCAATTGTGTGCCCTACTCCGTATCAATACCGATCAATTCATAGCTGATTAATTATTACTCTGGTAAATGTAAAATATTGAATTTATTTCCAGAATCACAACGCATAGGCTGACTCCCAGAATAAAAAGAGGAGGAAGTGGGAAGGAAGAATTTAGCTCCACCAGTCTGATGCACACAAGAGTGGAAGACAGCAGCAACCATTTCCGATGAGAGAGAAACAGTGGATAAGGCCTTACTGCTATTTATAACCTAACACTAGTCTGACAGCTTCTCCTTCCGGCCATTTCCAGTGCAATGTCACAACAAATAGCAGAGAGAGAAGTCAGTAGGCAGCACATTAGCATAAATCATCGCCTCAATTCATCTACTCTTAGAATCGAATGAGGTGGTTGGACGCAAGTTGGGAAACAATTGGGGCGGCAGTAGCTCAGGAGATCAGGTGTTGGTCTGGCAGTCAGAAGGTCACCGACTCAATCCCCGGCTGGTCTTGGTTACTCGTCGAAGTGTCCTTGAGCAAGACACTGAACCCCTAACTGCTCCCCGGGCGCCGCTCGGTGGCTGCCCTCTGCTCCTAAGTAATTAGGATGGGTCAAAAGCAGAGGACAATTTCCCCTCGGGGATGAATAAAGTCCCAACTCTTTATTTTATTTTTATTTATTGAAACACACTGTCGAAATTTCCTTGATAACCGCTGCAAAAACATCACTGAGCCTACACTTGGGCACTTGCAGTTAAGATATTTTCTTTACCCTGGTTGCGGAAGAGATTTTTGATACTGTGGTGACATTGCGGTGATACCCCAAGAGGTTGAGGGACTGGTGCAAAAAATAGACTTGGAAGCTGAGCGTGACATCTTTCAGACATGGAAAATAATGGAACAGACACATTGGATATGCTCCATTGTTAGACAACACAGCAAACTACCAGAGCATCCGGGCTTTGATCGGCCGCTTTAGACAGCTTCTACATCCAAGCCACAAGACTGTTGAACTCTCACCCAGCAGCACGTGCACACAAACCACCCTCTCCTCCCCAGGAACAAGCACCTTAAAAATCTTCTCCTTACATTGCTTTATTCTTTTTTTTTCGTACAATGTCACTTTTTTGTCACTATTTGCACTATTTTGTTTCTATTTTTGTTCTTGTTCACCTTAACCGTCTTTTTGAGGAAAGCCTTTAGATGTTCATCGGTCAACTATTAGGGTTCATTGAGGAATAAACTTTGATATGATTTGATCACATTTTAATTGATTTGAATCTACACCAGGTGCTCAAGATGCAAGTAAGACTGATTTAATGAGTGCAGCATTTTGGTGCCAGCACCCCAACTTAGCTCACTTAACTGGGGATGAATAAAGTCCTAATGATTATTATTATT
>OMOX01183216.1:0-11846 GCA_900312595.1 Guentherus altivela | reverse complement strand
GATATACAATATAAAAAGTGATAAATAAAACACAAGAAGAATAGAAAGAGCAAAGACATGGAGGTGATGCAGAAGATTCTCCATCCTGATAGCACACAGCTCCACCCAGGCCGGAGAAACACCACCGCTGGATGACAACTCCTGTAAAACACTATACCATGGGGGCAGTGCTACCACCAGAGCCCCGCCCACTCAGAAGCAAGAAACATAGCTAGATGGACAAATAGGTAGAGGGGTAGATGATGGATGGATGGATGAAGGGATGGATAGACTTTCAAAGAAGCCATTATCCGAGAGGTTCACTTACTTTTTTTCCATTATATTCTGTTTATGTTTGATCAATGTATTCAATAAATACATGCAAATGTCATTTCTTTGTGTGTTAATTGTTAAATCACACTCTGCTCATCACTTGTCGTGACTTGGATAAAGACCAGGCTGTATTTTTGGAGCCATTTATGCAGGTAATTCAGTATGGTACACAAACCTTTTCTCACAACCCATGGAGAACGGATGCAGAAGATGCCATAAGGAGTATATACACAAGCCATGTTGAATGTTAGTTCCAGTCTTCTAACTGGCTGAGGCTGGGGCTTCTAGACATTAAACCTGTGGCTAATGACACTTCTTAGCGCCGACAGCTCATCATACAGAGGGTGGGTGACATTGTTCATAATGGAGATATGTTTGTCCCTCATCCTTACCTCCACTACAGTCTCAAGTGTGTCCATAGGCAGTCAAATGACAGAGCTAGCCTTCCTTATGAGAATGTTTCAGCTAGTTGGAAGGCTGGCATACTGTACATATTCAACAGTGACTAGTGTGCTGTATATACTCGGCATTTTCTGCATCCATTACATCATAAACATACATACTTTGCACATGTATCTTGAATACACACCTTGTACACACTTTGCACACATTCTTTGCACAACTAAGTGAAGCATTCTTTGCCCATCTAAGCTATGTTGCACTCATACTTCACATAACTAAGCTATGGTACATATCTTTGTGAATACAATGTGTTGTATATAACTTTTGTCTTCTTATCTTGCCTTTGTATATTGACGGATTTTCTTTCCTTTGAGTATTTTTAGTTCTTTTGTACTGTGGTTCTGTTAATCCTGACAACATAATTTCTGCACAGGGATGAATAAAGTATCTATCTAGATAGAGTTGGGAGAAAGGGTTTGTGTACTGTTTTGAATACCTTCATAAATGGCTCCAAAAATACAGCCTGGTCTTTATCGAAGTCATTATTATCAAGTGATGAGCAGAGTGTGATTTAACAATTAACTCACAAAGAAATGACTTTTACATGTATTTACTGAATACATTGATCAAACATAAACAGAATATAATGGGAAAAGTATGTGACCCTCTTGGATAATGGCTTCTTTGAAAGTGGGTGATTGAAGTCAGGTGTTCCAACCATCCAGATGACATTCAGGTGTGATTTAGAGGTTCCCTGTCATATAAAAAAAAACAGCAAAGTTTTGTTGCCAACAACGTCTGCCCCTCAAAACAGAGATCTGTTAAAGTGGAAAACAGCCTGGTCCAAAGACATTTCAGAGGTCCTCAGGAGTAGAGTTGTTGAGGCTCATAAGAAAAGGCTACAAAACTATTTACAAAGACTTGGACCTCCATCAGTCTACAGTCAGACAAATTTTGTACAAATAGAGAAAATTCAGCACCTCTGCTACTGTCCCAAGTAGTAAGTATCCTGCAAAGATCACAGGCAGAGTGTCATATAATGGTGGATAGGAGGCGACAAAGAACCCAAATTTAACAGCAAAGGACCTGCAGGTATCTCTTGCATTTTCTGTCCATGAGACCACAATAAGAAAGACACTTAACAGTAGTAATGTTCATGGGAGGATACTACAAAGGAAACCGCTGCTGTCTAGAAAAACATTGCTGCCTGTCTCAGGTTTGCCAAAGACCACCTGGATGATACACAACACAACCAGAACAATTTTCTATGGACAGACTAGACAAAATTTTAACTTTTTGCCAAAAAGGCACAACACTATGTTTCGAGAAGAAAATAATATTGCATACCAACACCAAAACCTTATCCCAACGATGAAGCATGGTGGAAGGAGCATCATGGTTTGGGGCTGCTCTGTTGCCTCGGCCTGGATGGCTTCAATCATTGCAGGAGCAATGAATCTCGAATTGTATCAGGAACTTCTACAGGAGAATATCAGGGCAACAGTCTGTGGTCTGAAACTTAAAAGAGATTGGGTCATGCAGAATCACAGTGATTCTAAACACAAAAGCAAATCTTTAAGACGAGAAAAAACTTGTTTTGGAATTGCCAAGTCCGAGTCTAGACTACAACTCTATTGAAATGCTGTGACATGATATGAAGCAAGCCGTTCATGCAAGACATCCTAAAAGTATCAATTAACTAAAACAACTCTTTATGGAGGAATGATCCAAAATACTTCCTGACCGTTGTGCAGGTCTGATCGGCAACGACAGAAAACCAAACATTTGCGAGTGGTTCTTGCTGCTAAAGGAGGTTCCAGGTTACCAAAACCATGCTTCATATACTATTTCCATTCTTTGCTGTTTGTGTGATGGATACAGTATATTTGATGGATGGACCATGGATGCCTGTATCCACAGAGACCAACCTGATGCATCACTCATCCTCCTGATCTCAGCCCAGTAAACTCATGAAGGTTGAAACCACGGACAGTGTTCCCAACATTGCTTGCAGCACCATGTGGTGGCTCCTACCGTTCACCACATCCGTTTTTGAGTAGCCAGTCCTTGCTGTACGTTTCATCCAGCAGACGGGTTGTGTGAAATGGACAGAGCTGATGACGCCCTGGTTGTTTACCCCATATAACATCCACTGAGTCAGAATACAGTCCAAATAAGGCCTTTTCCACTTATTATACAAAAATAGTGATAGAAATATCAGCCCACTCTACTTTAGTGCAGATGTCATGGCAACCACTAGCAAAAGTATTCAGTCAATCAAGTTTTATCTGTATAGTATTGTCTCCGAGTGCTTTATGGTTTAGGGAGTGTTTACCCGAGTGGGTAAGAGTGGCAAGATAACTCCTTGAGAAAATCCCTGAGAGGAACCAGACTCAAATGGGGACCCATCCTCCTCTTGTCTGAACCTATAGTCAGTGGCAATAATCAATGAGTAGATTATGTAGTAAAAACAACTTGCAAAAAGTGTTGCATAATATGGGTAGTAGATAGTAGCGTGTTAGCAGCCCAATTTTGACCAGGTAAAAAACAAAGAATTAATTAAGTTACACTTTATTGAGCCCCATGGGGAAATGCGTCCTCTGCATTTAACCCATCCTAACTACTTAGGAGCAGTGGGCAGTCACAGTGCCTTGGTCAAGAGTAATGGCAGGAGTATTAACCTAACATGCATGTCTTGTGGTGTGGGAGAAACTGGAGCAACCGTAGGAAACCTACGTGAACACGGGGAGTACATGCAAACTCCACACAGAAAGGCCACAACCGGGTTTGAACCCAGGACCTCCTTGCTGTGAGGCAGCAGTGCTACCCACTGAGCCACTGCCACAAAAACTCTCTATTTTCTATGGTTTCTTCCAGGAGTGCATCTTCCTACTGTTAACCTGTAATAGTGTTTGTTTACAGACCTCTGGCTGTATCTAGCGGAGATTTGCTCCATTTGGACTGTTCTCCAGATGGAAACACTAGCGCCGTTAGCTCCGGGTCCAATTCTCATTCTCTGGGCTACCATGTGATTCTAACACAATTCTTGAGGCGTCACAATATTCCATTTTGTACGTCATGGTTTAAAGTAAATACATATCTCCTGTATATCAATCAATCATGAGTCAGTGATTCCTGTTCTTCCCCCTCCAGGCCTCCAGAGATCTGGTGTGTTTCCTGCAGTTGGACCATATCAATGTTTACTACGGACAGGACTACCGCAGCAAGTACAAGGCCCCTACCGACTACTGCCTGGCCCTCAAGGTTCGCAAATGATCTGTTATTTTCTTCATTGAATAATCGGCGAAAGTCTTTGTTGATTAATTGAGTAATCAGATCAAATAAACTTCAAGAAAATGTCCTTTAAAAATAATGCTGCTTTATGGAATATTGGTTCCACATGAAGCACCCATATCAGTATGATGTTATCAGGCTCTGTGTTTTACTGAAAATGAAGCCAAAAGGAGAATAATAAAAGGCATTATTATGAAGATTTCAATGTATTTGGGCTACAATGCGGAAAACAGAATTGCTATGGAACGAGGTATTTAGATGCAACGCGTCCCATTTACGATCACACTGTTAATTAACATATATATGGTTCGCTGAGAAATGGCTTCTTATTTGTAAACAAATGCATAAAAGCAGCTAGTTTTATGTGAATTGAATACAGTATTCATAGATTAAACTACTTTTAATGAGGTAACAGTCATAACGTCGTAGCTCGCCATGCTGTGGACGGTCTGTCTTCACTAGCGGATCCTGGCTGCGTCATGTCTCTTGTGATATGCCAACTCAGTTTTGCACATAATGCAGACAACTACTTTTTCTTTAGCTTTTAATTTAAATTTTAATTTAAAATGTCCTAAAGGGGTGGCAGTAGCTCAGGAGGTAGAGCAGACGTCTGGCAATCAGAAGGTTCCCGGTTTGATTCCCGGCACCTCCTGGTATGATGTTGAAGTGTCCTTCAGGACACTGAACCCATAACTGCTCTGATGAGCAGGTTGGTACCTTGCATTGCCTGTGTGTGCCTATGGGTGAACGTGAGGCATACATCATCCAGCGCTTTGAGTGACCGTAGGACTAGAAAAGCGCTATATAAATGGAGCCAATTTACCATTTACCTTTGAAAGTGTCTTTTTTGCTGGGACTGTCCACTTTCCCACCATCAACCTTGTCAGCCCTATTTACATCTCCAGTCCGAGTATGTGAACCTGTTTATGGTCAGCTCTCCTGTTGGTGCCAAAATGAATAGATGACTCCATTATCAAAATGTTAATCGATGAGACTAATGGTTTCAGCCCTAAAGCAAACCATCAACCCTCTGCATGTTTTATCCACTTTTTAAAGTGATCAAAAATAGGAAACACCAGCCAGTATCCTAATAGTAGTTAATAGTGACCAAAGCTGAATGGTTAGAGATTATATGGTCGATAAACTTTTCTTCATCTTGTGAATACAAAGCCATTATATTACTATTTATATAAACCATCTAAATCATATTTCATTTTTATCTCAACCCTCCCTCATCAGTATTCAGAGAGAATTTACCAAGAGATATTTTTCAGCAGATTATTTTGAAAGTACTCAAGAATCATGTTCCAACAAATCCTCTCCACCCTTTTAAATGTGCTGTTTGTATATTATTTTTAGGGACGTCCCGAGCCCATCTAGAAGATAAGTATCGGAGCCAATCAGGGCATCTTGTAGATGATTGGTATTGGCTGATGTTAACATATTAAGCCCGGCAAATTCCGATCATTTGTTTATTCTACCCCATTGGGCCCCATCTAAGCCAGCTGTCATATAGGCGTCTGTAATGTCGGCAGTGAGACGGAGTGTGAGGGATGGGGTTTTTCCCACACTGGTCTGGTTTACGGTTAAGGGATGTTAAAGTACGGATATACAGTAGCTGGCGAACATTAAAAGAGATATTGATTACGTCATTGTTAGCCTTTGTTATTAAACGCGATATTGGCGACGAGGACGGCTTGAGTTTTTGCTCCGACCGCCTTCCCCCGTCTGGCGATCCTCCGGTGCCGTGGACTCCTTGGTTGGAGTTCAGATGTTTGCCCGATGTCATTGCTTAGCCTGACTGCACACTGGATTCACTCCAGTTTGAATTTAAAATATGCAGTATTGCATAATTATCAGTTAGACAATTGAGGAGATGCTGAACATCTGGGAAATACACAAGCAATGGGTCCATGATATTTTGAAAGACAACGCAAGAATTTAAAAATAATAATTATTATTTATTTAAATGGTTTTCTTAATGCAGAGCTATTCAACTGTCAAGCATATCTTACCTAAATTGTCTTGGTTTTACTAACTTTAATGCACGTGAAGTGGGCACTGTGTATTATTTAGGAAAATATAAATGTCAGATCAGACTTGGTATTAGCCGTTACTCAATATTAAATTAATCAGATTGGGATTGGGCTGAAAAGAAAAAAAGAAACTTGACCTGGGACATCCCTATTTTTCATGAAGTCAATATCCATGAATAACACGAGAGGAGTTCATGTTAGATGAACCTGCATATCATCTTTGGAAATAGGATGTTGGTGATTTTTTTTTGCTCAAATGCCACAGATATAAAAAGTCATAACTTCGGCCCATCTCTCTTTCCAGCACCCTCAGATCCAGAAGAAGTCACAGTACATCAAGTACCTCTGCTGTGATGATGTCAGGACGCTCCACCAATGGGTGAATGGGATTCGGATCGCCAAGGTGACCTTAGACTTCGTGTCAGGTTAGGTTGAGCTACCAACGTGACAAAGGTTTGGCCATCAGTTAAACGTAGCCAACCTAAGTTCCACGTTAACGTACGTTCCTTTATGCCATGGATGTTAATGAACTTAATCAGAATAAGAATTTAGACCGATTAATCCTATCTGTTAAACATTTAATTCTAAATAAATAGCCTAAAGTTTCTGGTAATATGTACACACTTAACGAGACACAGACAGGGATCCAAAGGAATTGAGCCCCATAACCCACCAATCTCACGAAAACATGAGCTCTCGAGTTACTACGAGACTCCGCTAACAAAACCAGGGGTGTTTCAGAATGACATATTGAGTTACGCCTCAAGTTGATGCCCCGAAACTAACAGCTGAAGTGGGCATTCAAGAACCCAAAGTCCCACTTACATGGAGCATTTAGTCAGAAAGGATGATGAGGTGGATTGCCACATTGGTATTTTTAATGGATCACAGACTTATGTTCAATGATTTATAGGAGACGTTATGTCCATCCAATAACAGTTAATAACTAGGGGTGTAATGATATATCGTGACACTACTTCGTGATGCAAAAATGTGACGATGCCCTTTGTGAAGTTGGAAAAGGGTTTGCGATATCAGCTCAGCTGTTATCTGAACAGCTACAACACACTGCATGCAGCTTGTACCCCACCCGCTGGAGGCACAGCTTATCAGTGTTGTGTTTGTTAAAATGACTACTGAGTGAGTTTGACCATGGAGTTATGTGTCTAATGTGTTAAATGTGTTTTGTTAAATGAAAGACAACAGTTTTTTAAACTCCAACTGGCACGTAGCCGTTTACATTTGCCTTATTATACACAAGTAGCTGTATGCTAGTGGTGGGCAGTTTGGCACGTTTATTTGTTTATTTATTCTAACTGAGAAGCGATCAGCGGTGGCCAAGGTATATACGCTACATCTGTGCGTTCATTTCCCCAGCAAGGAGAAGGGAACAGGAGAGATTGTTCTGCGCAGTTTTATGCCTCGGAATAAAAAAAGGAATCTTTCCAGTCATTTTTCTTCATTCACAATTTGTTAAAAATATTGTGAGAATATCGTGAACAATGGACCCATTATCATGTTTCAAACCACATGGTGAGCAGAGTGTGTCGTTACACCCCTATTGATAACCCAGTAATGAGCATGGCTTGTCGGTTTGAAGAATTAGCCAACATTTATATCCCTCATTGATACACCTTGGTAGCTCAATCATCAATTAATGATCACCTTGTGTTTAAAGTTAAAGTTTGCAGATTAAAGTTTATTTAATGTGCTTTAACTTTTGAAAAGCCTGTTCAAACATTTTTATCTCTACTCAAAATCAAATTTTGTGCAGGAATTGTCTTAATTGCATGTTTAATTAAAGGCAGATCATTGCTTTAGAAATTTTAGAATATCTACTATTGTACATTTGTAAAAAATTGTAATGAATAGAATCGTGTGTGTATGCGGTTGTGTGTGTGGTTTTGTGTGTGTGTGTACTTGCGTGCATGTAGTATGGGAAGCAGCTGTATGTGAACTACCAGGAGGCCATGAAGCGGATGGAAGCAGCCTATGACTGGTCCTCTCTCTCCACTTCCAGCATCCGCTCAGCCTCCAGCTCCGCCAGCATCCCTGGTGGGTTGACAGCAAAAACATTCCACTAAATACACTAGAAAAGTCTTATTTTCTGGCCGCTCAGGTAGTGCAGCGGTCTAAGTGCCATCGCAGTAGACCGAGGTTCCGAGGTTTGATCCCTGGCTGCTATACCACCTACGAATATTAGGATTAGTAAATCTTAGGATTTGCTGTATAATTAGGACGTTACGTCCTATGTATGCAATTGACTGTGTTCAGGGAGGGAAGCCAACCAAGGGAATTTATTCCTCGTCACTGGACTAGCGACTCCTGCTGGTCGGTCGGGGCACCTAAGGAGGAAGATAGTGTGAGCCCCCTCTTGCAATATGCTCCCTCTGTGTACGGTGAAAAGAAGCAGCTGTGGCACATTTTCCTTGGAGGAAGTACATGGTGTCGGCTCTCCTCAGGCCGCAGTGGGGGTTAGCAGAGACGGGGACTTGGAAACAACTAAATTTGGGAGGGAATTGGCAGTGACCAAAAATTGTGAGGAAAGGAGAAAAATGCAACAAATTATTCAAAAAAATCTTGAATCCCAGTTGTTTAGAATGGTGTCCGATTCCCTATGTCGTCCACATGTTAGGGTATCAGATGACTTTTACATATTTTTTTGTATACTCTGTGATGAGCTACAAACCGACAACAGTGCAATGCAAAATGTAGTGAACAACAATGTTTACTGCTGCAGTGCAAAGATACCATTATAGAAAAAAAAGGCTAAATACAGAACAGCAAATTGTCAAACTAAAATAGTCCACCAGTACAGGCATTCAATTGTTCCAACTTTTCCTAATAATAAAAATACAATTTATGTGAAAACCATTCATTACTTGGCCACATAAACTCTAAACTAGTCCTCGCTAGCCAGATTAGAAAACGACAGGTGTCAAAGCATATGACAGTTGCTAGGTTACCAGCACAAAATACTTTTGGTGTCCAATAACGTTTGTAATAGAAGCACATGATCATATAACATACACCAGAGGAACAAGAAAACCTCAGAAACTGGCGTTTAATAATGTACGAAGACTTTATTTACACATTGTCTTGTACATTTGTACACCCTGTCCAGACCTAACCACCCAGCCCATTCCTCTATCAGTGCAATGCTACTAATACTAAAGTAATAAATATGATATAATACCACAATATCATCGCCTTATGTATATTTGACTACTGTGTACAGTATATTTGACAGAAACACTTGTACATATAAGCACCTTAACTAAGAGAGACTTGTCCTCTGCTATATATATTTACAACAATTTACTGTATATATCTACAACAATTTCATGTATATATTGACAACTTACTGTACATATTTACAACAATTTACTTTATTCAAAACAATTTACTGTATATATATATAGCATATATTTTCAACAAATTACTGTACATATTTTAAACAATATAATTTAAAAATTCAAAACAATCAACTGGATATATTTATAACAAATTACTGTACTTCATTTCAACAATTTCATTTAAGTTTTCTAAACAATTTACTGCATATATTTACAACAGATTACTTTACATATTTACAACAATTTACTTTACATATTAACAATAATTTACTTTATATACTCAAAACAATTCAATGTGTGTTTTAACAGAGATTTACAACAATTTAATTCATGGTGATTGTGATTCAGAATCCCAGTCAAACCACTCTGGCCAGTGGGACAGCGCGGTGGACACAGTCTCTTCTCATGGGCGCTCGCAGAGTGTGGTCAGCTCCATCTTCTCTGAGGCCTGGAAGAGAGGCACGCAGATGGAAGAGAACACAAAGGTAAACACTCCTCCTCCATCCCACGGCCCCCTGCCTATCTCTTCTCTCCTTCTTCTTACACTGCAGTTGTGTAATATGTAATACCCGGGCTCATGCTGCCCAACTGGATAGACTCTGTATGCATCTGCACATACTGTGCTATTGATACACGCTGTGTCCGTATGATAATCTGCACATACTGTGCTATTGATACACGCTGTGTCCGTATGATAATCTGCACATACTGTGCTACTGATACACGCTGTGTCCGTATGATAATCTGCACATACTGTGCTATTGATACACGCTGTGTCCGTATGATAATCTGCACATACTGTGCTATTCATATACTCTGTGTCCATATGTTAATCTGCACATACTCTACTATTTATATACTCTGTATGCATATGCTAATCTGCTAATATTCTACTATTTATATACTCTGTATCCATATGTTAATCTGCACATACTCTACTATTTATATACTCTGTATCCATATGATAATCTGCACATTCTACTATTTATATACTCTGTATCCGTATGTTAATCTGCACATACTCTGCTATTTATATACTCTGTATGAGCTGCCTCTTTCTGTTTCTGTTCCTGTTTTCTCTTGCATGCCCTGTAAGCCAGATCCACACAGACTGTCCATGGAATCATCTTCGTCCTACTTCGACCGGAAGCAGACATGTTTGCCAGCCAGCCCTTGTCTCTGCAGTCTCGACCAGGTCTTTGTATCTCGCGGTCTTCCTCTCAGATGCCTTCTCGCACCTTTGTTGACCACATGACCGTGTCAGGCCTCATGCACTGGAACTTTACTTTGTCCATTTCCCTGAGCATACTTTCAAGTCCTTGTTTGGAGACGTGATATGTCATGACGAACCTGCCACCTTTCTATCTCTCCTCTCCTTCCAAAGTGGTCATTTGGACCTCCATTGACGGCATGACCTCGCCTTGGAACAATAGCCTTAACAGGTTATCTTTCCTCTCCTGATTACCATGCTCCTTACTTCTTGCCCTTTAACTTCATCCTGGCTCTCGTGGCTACTTGAGCAGTTGCTGTCAGCACCTACCTTGCCTGTATGTGACCTAGCTGTGACTGTTTAGTCGCCTCCAAATCCTCTCATGATTGGTTGTTGATTTCCTGACTCCGTGCTTGGACCTCGGGATTCTTTCCCAGCACCTGTAATGAGGAGGCTCAGACCCATGAAAAACATGGGTGTTTCTTTCTGAAGGTCTTGCCACAATATTGCAAAATTGTAGAATAGAATTGTAGCTTTGATACTCTGAAGTAGCTGTTGATCATGCCTTTGATATGCTCTGGGATGTGGTAAAGGTTCATTGCTACTTTGATTAGATTGTGGGGGATGGATCCATATGTGTTGACCAAGTCCAGCAAGACCGCCATCAAGTTGCCTTTCTTTCCCTTTGCTTCTTGAATCAACTGGTACAGAACTTAATTGTGTTCCAGGAATCCGGAAAAACCTGGAATCCCATCATGTACAGTCAGGTCCATAAGTATTTGGACAGTGACACTCTTTACCACCCCAAGAACAAGCAGGAACTGAGGGCAGCTGCAGTAAAGGCCTGGCAGAACATCACCAGCGAAGAAACTCAGCGTCTGGTGATTGATGTCTGTGTATTCCAGACTTTAGGCAGTCATTAACTGCAAAGGATTTGCAACCTCCATCCATCCATCCATTTTTGGCCGCTTATCCGGGTCCGCGTCGCAGTGGCCACAGGCTCAGCAGAGTGCCCCAGACATCCCTTTCCCCAGCCACCGTCACCAGGTCATGCTGGGGGATCCCAAGGCGTTCCCAGGCCAGGCAGGATATATTGGCCCGCCACCGAGTCCTGCATCTGCCCCGGGCCTCCTCCCAGTTGGACGTGCCCAGAACACCTCTACAGGGAGGCGTCCGGGAGGCATCCTAACCAGATGCCCAAACCACCTTAACTGGCTCCTCTCAATTCGAAGGAGC
>OMOX01182998.1:0-10081 GCA_900312595.1 Guentherus altivela | reverse complement strand
TATAGAGAGAGAGCGCGAGTGTGTTACAACCCTTTATTGATCAACTCCAAAACAAAACCTGAAAATAACATACAGCAATTAATTTACATCAGAAAAAAATAACAAATAAAAATTTAAAAAAAATCTTCCAGAAAAAAAAGAAACCCAGGAAAAAAGTAATAAATAAATAAATAAATAAATAAAAACATTAACAGGATGAATGGTTCCACAACAAAAAACACAAAGTAACAGTACAACTTAAGTAAAAATACTTCCAAAATATAGTTCCTCCATCATCACAAAACATATAGCACTATGGAGACACCACTTGTTTTCAAACTCTTCTAGGTCTTTCATCGCTTTAAAATAAGCAAATTCCACTTTCACCCTGGCCTAAACCATCCTTTCAAACAGTAGCACTACATCCTGAGAGAGGTCGAGAGAGAGAGAGGTTAAATGCAAAAGTATTGGGTCAGTCATGGCCATTTGGTTTTGGTTCTTTCCCCTCTGTACTAATCACATTTGTATATTAAAATGAGACAATGACTATGGGGCAAAATTCACAATGTCTGTATTTATTTCATGTTTTTTTTTTTTAAACAGACTTTTGGCTATATTACAACAATGCCATTTAATAAGTCAAGTCTCCCTATTTCAAGTTAGCATAAGTGTTGGGACAAAGTAAGTTTTGACAAATGTAATGACTTGCAAGGTGAATATTTCATTACATACTCCTTACATTTGATGACTGCATTGAGTCTGAAACTCATGGGCATCACTAGGTTCATGATGTGATCCTTTGAGATCCTCTGCCAAGCTTTTACCGCTACCTCTTTCAGTTCCTGTGTGTTTGCTGTGGTTTCAGACTTTTCTTTTGAGCAGGTGAAAAGCATGTTCAGTGAGGTTTATATCTGGCGACTGACTGGGCCAAATCAACCACTTCCACCTTTTCTTCCTGATAAGCTCCTTGGTTAAGTATGCTGTGTTTTGGGTCATTGTCTTGCTGCATCATAAGCACTTCTGTCATTCTATTGCTGTCATCACTACTTAGAGCTTCACTAAAGACCATTGAACCAGTTCCAGATGCCACCATATAGGCCCAAGCCATCACACTGGCTCCACCATGCTTGACCGATGAAGTAGTTTTTAGAGGGTCCAGAGCAGTCTTGCAATACTTTCGCCCCCAATGTGTGGAGATCATAAGCAACTACTCAAGCTGACAATTCGGGATTTTTTCATCACAGCTTATAATCATCCTGTCATTACTTTCTGATGTATTCCGTGGATGGCCTGATCACCGGTGATTCATAAATCCTCTAGTAGTTAGTTTCTTTACTAGGACATTCCATACTGTTGACTTTGGAATACACAAACATTCCGCAGAAATTGCTCTAATTTATTTGTTCTTTTCTTTCATCCTCACAATTGTGTCCTTGGTTGTCTAAGTTATCTGGCCCTCATCTTGTCTTGTGGAACCTACAGATTGATCCGAAGGACATGCTCTGGTACTTACAGCTTTCTATTTATAAATTCAAGTAATACGGTAAACCTGTGAAATTTGAAACAGCTGACGGCCATTTGCCCCAATACTTATGCTGACTTGAAATAGGGGGACTTGACTCATTGAATGGCATTGTTGTAATAGAGTTCAATGTCTGTTTTAAAAAACAACATGAAATAAAGGCAGACATTGTGAATTTTGGCTTGTAGTCATTGTTTCATCGAAAAATGACAATTTGATTTGTACAGAGGAAAAAAAGCCAATTTGCCAGGACTGCCCCAATACTTTGGCATTTAACTGTATGTATACACACCTGGATGGATGCATGACGCCTTTCTGCCCTGTCTGAAAACTACAACTTTTTATTATCTGGGATCCTCTTACTATGGCAACAGCTGCCTAGTTACTTAGCAACATGTTACATGAGTAATAATAGGACCGTTATTGATCCCCGTGGGGAAATTGTCCTCTGCATTCGACCCATCCTAATTACTTGCGAGCAGTGGGCAGCCGTAGTGCAGCACCCAGGGGTTCAGTGTCTCGCTCAAGGACACTTTAACATGATACCAGGGAGAACCAGGATTGAACCGGTGATCTTCAGACTGCCAGACAGGCGCACTAACCACCTAAGCTACTGCCATCCGCAGATGGCAGGCACTTCCTGCTTCGGCAGAGTACATGGTTGTCGTCACTATCTGAATCTTGCTAGTCTTCAACGAAAAACACATTTGCAGGCATGTTCAGGATATTGTGAAATATTGTATTTTTCTTGCATGCAGTTTTACAGTTTATGCAGCTCTTAAATCTACTTTATTTTAGCTTAGTAACACAATTCAGAAATATAGAATGCAATGGAGGAAAAAGGAAACTCGTCATTTGTACAGTGAACTGGTGAAAATAATTTTACAACGCTATCGAAGGTGGGAAGCAAAAGCTACTACACGTTTATGACATATTGTGACCACTAGGGGTCGCAAACTCCTAAGTGCCTGGGCGTTTTTCAGACGTACAGTGAGTTCACGGAGTTCAGTGGGCATCCATGAAGCAGAGGAAGGCTAGTTTAAAAAGAATGAACATACTGTAGCCCTCGTGAGTAAGGAAATGTTATATTAAACATGGCATGACCTTCAACTCCAAACAGGAAACGTGTGTTTTATAAACTAATACAAGAAGGCGTCCTATACTATTATGACGGTATAGTATCGGACCAATTGAAAATAACCATGTCAAGCAGGGTTAAAATTGCGCCCCTTTCACAGGAGAGAAGGAATCGTGCTACTATTTGAAATTAACCATATCTTTCCCATCGTGATCACCTCACCGGGTAAAGTTTGGTTGTCTGTCTGGCCTGTAGTTTCCTGTTTGGTTAAATGTGTACTGTGTGACACTAATTTCTTCCTCTTATCTAAACTCAGTTAAAGTGTGATCTCACTCCTGTTTAATTTACTCCACTGTGTATCTCTCTCTCTCTCTCTCTCTCTCTCTCTCTCTCTCTCCCTCTCCCTCTCTCTTCATTACCTCAGTGATCAATGGCTGTCCTCAGTACAACGGACTGATCAGAGCACAGTGGAGTAAGTCCAGTGCATGTGATGGGTGGCATAGTGCCATATTGTCACATGTAGCGGCTCCTTGTATGAAAAACTATCTATGAGTTTACAAATTAAATGTTTGTAGTTGGGCTATCCTTTTTGTTTATGGAGCTTTAATTCTCCCTAGTTCCAGAAGGGGGCGGCAGGACAGTCAAAGAAACTCTCAGATTGATCTGTGTTCCCTTATTTACAACGGATAATGTGAACGGTTTGATGAAAAATCAGGTAAAACCTTTAATTCAAATGGATGAGAATGTAACGAAAGGTTAACTTTCCATTTACCTGTTTTCCATTTTGGATTTGGGCTTCACATATATCTTGAATATCAACATATTCAACAACATTATAAGAATTACTCCAAACTTACTTTTCTTTTTCTTTGCCTCTGCACAGTTATTTGATGTTCACAAGCTAACTTCTTATAATTCGTCTTGTAATTGACAACTCATACATTATACATCTTCAAACCACATTGTACCCTATATCTGCATGCAAATGACTTTAATGATAATAACAGGGACTTTATTAATCCCCGGGGGGAAATTGTCCTCTGCATTTGACCCATCCTAATTACTTAGGAGCAGAGGGCAGCCACTGAGTGGCGCCTGGGGAGTAATTAGGGGTTCAGTGTCTTGCCCAAGGACACTTTGACACATAACCAGCCGGGGATCGAACTGGTGACCTTCCGACTACCAGACCAACGCTCTAACCTCCTGAGCTACTGCCGCCCCAGTAAACATATTGTTCTTCTTATACACTGTACATATAAAAGATATGGCACCTATACATCTTTGGGTTCTCAAAATAAAACCCCAAAGCAGATCTGTGACCTATTTTCAATATGTCACATACCATAAACTGGATCACGGGGGAGTGGGGTGTGTGTGTGGGGGGGTGCTTCAAAAGCTTGTGTGGTTTAAAAATAGATATATATAGACAGTCACCTGAGAGCAGTGTCATTATGGAAATGATAAATAAGCTTTGGCAAAAGAAGAATACAACAGGCCCGGAAGGAGAGGAAGAGCGATCCATCATACGAACTCGTTCGGTCCTTCACTGGGTGTGTATTATTTAGGGGATCTCAGAAAGACCCTGGGGGAAAGAATGGCCATAGAGAGGGAGAGAAGCAGAGAAGGAAAAAGAGGGTAGGAAAAGAAGAGGAGTGAGATATGTAATCCTGCTATATCTAAGGAAATCGGTTGGGGTAATTAGATTCTTGTAAACAAAAGAGTCCACGTCCTCATCTTACCTGGCCAATGTGATGCGTTCATGCGGATCAGGTTGTCTGCTGCCCTACAAGACTTGAACCGTCTTTAAATAAATGCCAAGGGGGGCTTGTTTTCCCTTTACAATGCGGTCAAAACATTGACAGAGGGCAAATCTTTGGCGCTATGACTTTTGACCTACATTTGAAATATTGGTGGCAAAAGCGACCGAGCCACATTCTCTACAATGAAAATTCCATCGTGTTTTTGTATGATATTAAAACTGGAAGCGGCACAATTATTGTTAGTTTTGGACCATTAAATTGAGCTTACAAGCAGCGTGTGCAAATGAGACTGCTTCTACGTCATCATTGTCATAAATGACAATAATATTATTAATAATATCTCAACGGGAGTCTTGTGAATTTTTATTTTTTGTCTTCTTGTTTTGTTTTTGCTTTTGTATACAGTACATTATTGATGAAGGGGCATTCTGTATGTCAAGACTTCTAGGTGCAGGTGGCAACATGACTAAACTAAAACTATACATGACTAAAACTATACCTAACTGCCACATTGCAGAAAGGATGCACCCAGTATAAAGCATTTTATAGTGAAACTCCCACTTTCAAATACAATTTTTTTAAAATTTTCAAATGGGCAGATATTGATGACGGGTCTGTGTTGTTCCGCTGCGCTAGAATAAATGTTTGTGATGCCTTGTTTTCCTTTGGGATAACACATATGTTGGAGAAAGGGGACAAGTGGCATTGCCTGATAAACAGCACTCACTATCAAACCAAGATAAAAGAGACTGAAGTAAATTGATGCTGTGTTTTTTTTCAAAGGAGCAAAAGCCTTGGAATGAACAGGAAATTGTGACTCCTGCAGAAGAGAAGGATGTGAAGGCACAAGTATTCATCCAGAGGGAGGTCCAGAAATCACCCACGGCAACAGAAGTGCCATGCCGGTGTGACGTGGCCACACATGAGTATTGTGTGGTGGTCTGGACCATAAGTGGCCTTCCTG
The DNA here is from genome assembly GCA_900312595.1 of Guentherus altivela. Lineage (NCBI taxonomy): Eukaryota > Metazoa > Chordata > Actinopteri > Ateleopodiformes > Ateleopodidae > Guentherus > Guentherus altivela. The sequence continues at coordinate 4,778 of OMOX01182998.1, read as the reverse complement.
TCCTGTTGCACCCATCACAAGGTGTGGCCATCGTGACAGGAGGGGTCAGAGTTTGGCCCGGTGTTTTGTTCATGACCTACAGGTGATCAGCACGTTCCAGGAAAAAGGGTTCAGTTTCTGGTCGGCAGAATAAGCCCCCAGGGACTGAAACTAGTGTAGAGGTCATGAAGAACAAAACTAAGGTAACAAAAAGTATCAAATCTGATGGAACCTCAAGGTCGTCCACCAGTGAAGTGGACCCGAAGATGAACCCAGGTCGACCGATGGTGAGAGAGGGTGAGCCAGAACCAGAAGCCGGGCTAGAACCAGTGTTCGTACAGAGCCAGTGGCCGAGCTCGGCCTAGGCCGAGTGAACACATTTATTTCCTACCCTCTCTGTGCTGCTATGTTTCCAGGAGAGGGCGGTGCAGGAGATTAGCAGACTAAAAGGTTTTGGTCTGAGGCTCTTTGATCCTAGTGGTCCAGTGGGGAGATTCGGATCAGTGATGTCAAGCCAGGGTCTTACCATCACTATAAGGTTGTTCAGCTCCCACTTGTTGCAACTTTTGCAAATTGCACAGAACTAGACTTGAACTTTATTTACGATATAGCTTCTTATGATGCATCATTAAATAATGAATAACATTATATCATGTATTATAATGAGCATTATAAAAAGCGATATCGTAAATACAGCCCGAGTCTGGTTCTCCGCAATCACAAGAGTTACAACACACGAGGTAGGACAAAAGAGTTGAGGAAGTACTAGACTTGGGCTGTATTTATGATATAGCGTTTTATACTGCTCGGGTTTCAAGTTTCATTGGGTTGGATATACGCAGAATAATAAGGACAGATATCTTGCGATGGTGCGAGTGTCTCGGGTGTTAAAAAAGGACGTGTATGATTGGTTGCTATGTCAGTACCGTAAGACGCCTTCAACGGAATTAATACAGTGGACAAATCTTCAACTCTGTCAAACATTCTCAATACTGGGTCAGTTTTCAAAATTATACTCTTCATAGATATGATGTGATTGATCGGTATGATGCCAGAAGATAGAAAAAAAGGGCTTTAGGTTTCCATTAATGTATTCTATGTTAAAAGACAATGTAATTTGATAATTGATTCTACTCGTGTTTCTGCTAAAAATATATTGAAATCTTAATGAATGGTTTGATAAAAAAAATATTGTTATATTTTAAACAAAGATGTGTTTTATAGTTTTTATTTACACTATTAGTCATTTTTTGAAGAATGAATAATTGTAAAATAGAGCGCGGTTGCAGACGCTGTAATGTTCTGTTTCTCTAAGGACTTCACTAAAAGTAGTGAGAATGCATGTTTTGGATGTTTAACTGGCATCTACAAGTTCTACAATACTGTGCATTGTTTATTATGCAGCCGCTGTAACTGTTACTCATAACTGTTACTTGTTGAACATGGCCAACCTGCCATTCTCTTACAGACTGCAGACCTCTGTCGCACCCTGTGTGTTAATGCCGGCATGCCCTGTAGTTGGTGACTCCTCAGGTGAGGGGCTGGATATTTCGTTCAGTTAGAATAAAATAATAATAATTGGGACTTTATTGATCCCCGAGGGGACATTGTCCTCTGCATTAGATCCATCCTAATTAATTAGGAGCAGAAGGCAGCCACTGAGTGGCGTCCGGGGACCAGTTAGGGGTTCAGTGTCTTGCTCAAGGACACTTCAACGCATAACCAGGAGGAGCCAGGGATTGAACCGGTAACCTTCCGACTGCCAGACCAACACTCTAACCTCCTGCCGCCCCGTATGTACGCCATGTACGCTAAGTGGACAGAACATTCGGGAGACCTCCTTAATATTGCATTGCGCCCCCTTGGCCAAGAAAGGTGCCTTTGTACAATGTACTGTATGATTGATTATAAGTGCCAGGAGTGTTGGTTTGGGTCGAGAACTGCAACCCTGCTGGGTTCTTAAAAGCTCAGCATGGTCCTGCGTGTTCTTGGAATGGCCCACCACCCAAAGGACATCCAGCCAACAGCAGGCCAGTGGACAAAAACGGCTCATTGATGAGAGAGTTGAAAGGAGGCTGTCACAAATGGCGCAGCCACAATTTTCAACCACCGACATGCTGTTGGCTGGATGTCTTTTGGGTGGTGGACTATTCCGCCATTAACGTCTCCCTACTGTTTCGTCCGCTCAGTGCATGTCCAATGCTTTATATGCTCTCAGTCTCATGCTGTTCAGGAGTTAGCTAAGATGAGTTAGCTAAGATGCACATGGGAGGCATAGACTATGGCCATATAATAGCCTAGTTCTGGTGCTAATAAACAGTGTGAAACTAAAGTCACGGCTACCATCTGTCTTGTCTGTTGAGGAGACTGGATTATATTAAATTGCAAGTGGGCGTAGTTCAGGCTTGAAAGAGCTTCTCAAAGGGATTAAAAAAGGAAGCTGGTGGAGGCGGTGTCTGCCTGACACAGGGAAGAAGGTATTTTTGACTATAAATTTCTGATACACACACGTTTTTTCCAACTCATCTCGGGTTTCATCTTTGTGGCGAGCGTAATCATTTCAGAGGACAACGTAATATTAACAAACAAGTATAGCCCTGTCATACGAAATGAAAAGATGAAAAGAGAATGATTCATTCCCTTTTAAAATACTCTCTCTCGAGATTGACACAATAGCAAATTAGACACACACAAAAAAAATCCTTGAGTTGTTTTTTCCTGACTAAGAATTGAATTACCCTCTCTGGCTTACAGAAACGATTGTCTCATCCCTCCACTCTCTTCAGTCCAACACACTGCTGCTCTTGTTTTGTTTGGGCTGTTAAGCATTCTCTTTAACTCGCACACCACCCACTCAGACAATAGAGTAGGTGGTGTGTGTGTGTGGGGGTGGATGTGGAAATTGAAGGAGCTGAATGAGTCTTGATGAGTGGGAGAACAAGCACTACTGCCTACCTCCTTAAAGCTGGACAGCGCGCCCGAGCGCTAAGCGATGTCAGATTGGCAAAGGTCCATCCGCCCGCCGGGGCTCTACGATTGAGAGCGTGTAAGCGCGCGCGTCAGGAAGTCAAGGTGAGGTCAGGGATAACGGGTGGGTGGTACCCCGTGGTCGACCCAAGCCGCCTGTGGAGGTAGCGGCCGATCGTCCTCTTGACGCTCCCGACAGTGAAAAGTGGGACATCATAGACCAGTAGGGGCAAGGGGATCAGAGAGAGGAAGCCATGCTGATAGATGATTGATCCAGGCTTTGAACTTTCCCGGCTACTCAGATTTTATGTACATTTTTGTTTTTTGTTTTTACAAGATCTTACAAAATTATACAAAACTCATGTGGGGGAGGCGACTAGATGCACATTAGGGATAATTAGTTCCAAAATCTTTGAAAGAATCCTTCATACCTACTGCAATAACCAAAGTCAACAGCGTTAAGAAAGCACTAACTGGTCTCAATACATAAGCCTATTTTAACTAGACAACTGTCAGGGCAGCGGTAGCTCAGTGGTTAGGTGTTGGTCTGCCAGTCGGAGGACACCGGTTTGATCCCCAGCTGGTCCTGGTTACTCATCGAAGTGTCCTTGAGCAAGATGTTGAACCCCTAACTGCTGCCCTCAGCTCCTAAGTTATTAGGGGTCAAACGCAGAGGACAATCTCCCCTCGGGGATTAATAAAGTCCCAATAATTATAATTTTCTTTACTACTGTTTATTTTGACCTTTACTTAAGTGAAACATGATGATTTATTACTGTTGCATTTCTACCTATTGCCCTATTTATTAGTGCTGCATTTTTACTCTTGCAATGTTTGCCATCTCGTTTTGATTGTGTTAATACTGTATTCTGTGGTGCTTTGCCATGTTGTAAAGAATGGAATCCAAAGACTAATAATAATAATAATTATTATTATTATTATTATTATCAAGTACAGGGTGCTTTGCACAAAAGGTGCACAGGTCAAAAGCTAAAACATAAAATAAATAAATAAATAAATAAACAACAGAGTTACATTATTAAAAAGGGAAATAAAATACAATTAATCCAAATAGCAAATAATAAAAGTAGGAACATTTATGAGCATAAATTAAAAGGTGCAATTCACAAAAAGCAAGTCGGTAAATTATTTGAAATCGTATTTGCTAGACTGTCATTCCTCTAAAGTTTTGTATCAATGTGTGTAGTGGTCTACACCAACCACACAGCTGGCATATCTTAACAGGTGTTTAACAACGACAGAATGTGCTGACAACCGGTCTCAGAGCTGGGTCAGGGGGGCCGACTGCTCCAGGGTAACTCGAAGAAGCCATCAAATATTTAGCTGGTCTCCATTTTCATGATCGTAGTATGTAAACAAGCATATTATCTGTGGGTATGTCTGCCATCCAGTCACAGCGGTGAAAGCGTATACGTAACCTTAGTGTGAACAGGTAAAAGAGCGCCACAGAGGAAAAATAACTCCATTCTGTTGCACGCAAGTAAGTAAACGCGTCTATTTTCGTGTCAGTTTCAAAAGATGACAAGGAACGAGAAAAAAAATCATTTTCATCGCCACACCGTAGGATTTTCGGGCTGAGTTAATAAATGAACCCTCGATTTGCATTTCCGGTTCCATTATTTTTACACCCACTTCCCCTTCTCCCTCCTCAAGATACAATATATTGTACATATAGATATTTCAAGATGCATCGTCGTTGTCTCTGTGGGGGAGGGCTGGTGGGGGGAGGGGCTCACTGACTTAAACCAAATTAAAGTGAATAAACACAATAAATATCCAGCTTAACTGTGCTCGGTGAATGATGGTGGATG
>OMOX01182986.1:0-13029 GCA_900312595.1 Guentherus altivela | reverse complement strand
GGGCGCCCACTCGTCCTGCTGAAGTGCCCTTGAGCCAGGCAGCAAACCCCAAAATGCTTCCAGGGGCGCTGCACAGTGGCTGATCTCTGCACTCTGACCATATATGTGTGTATCTAATCGAGATATGTGAAAAGACAACTTCTAATTACCTTGTGTTAAATAGCTAATAGCATCTTATCTTATGATGCCAACTAAAAGAGTTGTGTGGTTATTTTCTCTTCACCTAACACTTTTTACATTAATCCCTATTTGACTACAAGAGCTTGTCAGAACTGTTAAGTTCTGCTAGTTGAATGCTTGTCATCAGCCCATACTATCAATGAATGCTAACAAGGCCAACGAGGCAATTTAGAGCATCCGAAGGTCCAATAAACTTCTTCCCTGAATGTCACTTGAGATTGGGGAAGAGAAGTATCCAACTAAAATTACACGTTAGAAATATTCCTAGAGGCTGTTAAAAAAACAACTGTCTTTTCTTGCATTCATTCTTGTTTCCCACAGTGACGATGCCCCTGAAGACGCCAACATGCAGAAGTTACTGCATTATCTCCTGGACTTTCCCGGCTTTGGCACACGCTGTATGGAAGGACACCCCATACCGTGAGTCTTTTCCATTTCTAAAGGACATGTACAGATGGAAACGTCACAGAAACTCAACTTCAAGTTAAGTTTAGGTTACGCTTTATTAATTCCCATGGAGAAATTAGTCCGCTACCCGGGGAGCAACTCCAGTTCTAAAGCCAGTGCCTTGGTCAAGGGTAGTGGCAGGAGTAGTAACCTGACATGCATGCCTTTTGATGTGGGGGAAACCGGAGCACCTGGAGGAAACCCACATGAACATGGGGAGACTGGCAAACTCTGCACAGAAAGGCCCCATCTAGGTTTTGAACCCAGGACCTTCTTACTGTGAGGCAACAGTGCTAACCACTGTGCCACCCAGAACTAGAAGAAATACTTGACCCACATATTATAAAGAGTTAATAATTACAATTCATAATGCCCCTCATCCCATTTTACTCCATTTCATTGTGAAACTCATTGTATTGCATTACATTTAAGCTAAATGTGCTATATAAATAAAGTGTGATTGATTAAAATGTAGACTACACACCTGTTTGTTAAGCCTTGGAGACAAGCTGAAGGAAGAAATATCTGGGAGGGGTCTTACACATAGTCTTATCTTGCAAATATCTAACCTCAAGAAGAACAGATTGAAAGGTTGGAGTCATTAGAACTCCGTCAGGCATCTCACCTCTCCTCCTCGCGGGGGTCTCCCCTCTGGCAGTGACGCTCCGTGTACCATGGGTGACGAAGACTGGTCCACGCCAGAGGTCCCTGAGACGGTTCAGCAAATATTCAGCTCCAGGAACTGGACCATGGAAGACCCGTCTCCCGCCTGCTTCTGCAGCTCTGACGACAAGAAGAACATGCTCCCCGATTGTCCGGCCGGAGCCGGAGGTCTGCCCCCTCCAGAGGTAAGAGCCCTGACCTTGGTTTGGAGAGCTGAACTGACCTCCTTGAAGATGGAAGAAGGTGCATCTTCTCCATAATTTGTTTTTAATCACATTGGAAGGGATACATTGACTATTGAGGATTTGTTTGATCATGATCTGTCATCTCTGTAACTAGCTGTCATGACATCATCTTGTTAAACAGCTGACTGGGTTGTAATCAAGTCAGTTTGTTAGAATCTTTGTCTCATTGGCAGCCTCACAGCAAAACTGTACAACAGAAATGCTTAAAATTTTGCACAGGAGCCCAAATAGGTCCAGATCTTGTTCCATTAAATTTTGGTGAAAGTAGGTTAAAGGTCAAGGTCACTGGTCAAAGTCAAAGTTGCCCAAAGGAAGAGTTTGCCCTGCCTAGTACCACTTGAATTTTATTTGAAATTACACAATGGCCACAAAGTGTAAAGTGTATACTATCGGCCTCAGTTCAATAGAATTCAGGCCTTAGCGGATAATCAGTCAGTGTTTAATGAAATGACTAATTATCCTGTAAATTTTCAGATCAGACTCAGTGCCACGGACACTTTGCAAAACCTGACTGGAAGAAACATATCTGACTACCTTGTGAAGACCTATGCACAGATTATTGGTAAAAGGTATGAAAAATACAAGCGATACTACCTCAAACAACAATAAAACCATCATGTGACTGACGTTTAAAAAATGTATACACCAAATTTTATGAAGCAGAACCCTGTAATTATTTGTGCTTTCTTTTCACAGCCTGAAGAACAAGGTCTGGGTGAATGAATTCAGGTACGTCCATTTTACCGACGCCGGACAAACAGTGCTGCTTTCCTGCGAAAGAGGTAGTTCCATTCGGATTTTTATTTGTCGTTGTTTCTGCAGGTATGGCGGCTTCTCCATGGGCGCCAGGAGCACTCAGATCCTACCACCTGCAGATGAGATCGACGACGCCATCGAGAGGGTCCGAAAGATCTTTGAATTACAGAAGGTAGGCTTGGACGCTAACGAGCAAATACCTTGGAATATATGAATTCATTGTTACTATGCTTTGATGAAATAGAATTGAAATGGAAGCTCTGTACATTCTCTCATTTTTTGTGTTCATTCCCTTTTTTTTCTTCCTTTGGTTCATTCTTTATTTCCTTCATTTTTTCTGACTCTTGTTTTTTCTTGGGTGCTTTCTTTCCTTCGTTCAGGGAGCAGCAGCAGACCGGTTTCTTGACAACTTGTCTGGCTTCATCAATGGTCTGGACACCAAAAATAACGTCAAGGTGAGAGAACCATAACACGGTTTGACCTTCCATAAAAATGTGTCATCATTAATGAACGCCCGTTTGATTCAGTCCATTAGTTATCTTAAGATTATGAAACTTAGACACTGATGCTGTGGGCTGTCTATGTACTTTTACCTTTAAGTGGTCACTGGACCTCATTGATTGTATGTTTTTACTTAATAATATATTTTGGATTTGTACAGTCAATGGACTGTTGCATTGGTTCAACAAATAACTCTATTGATTGTAGGCACTTAATGGAATCTTTTTAATTCTATAATCAATGTTTTTCTGTGGCTTTGTTTACCATGCAGCTTTCCTGAACAGTACTCATTCATATTTTTGAGGGGATAGTTCAGATTCTCTAGAAGCCAGTTTTAGTCATCATCATTTGGGAGTCCTTTCGGTTCATCCAAAAAGCACTTGCACGTGGCCCTGAAGTGACCTGAGAATTAGGCAGCCGCTTTGGGGGAAGGTTTGGGTGGGACTCGGCAGGGAGGTTTGTCATGCGTACAATGACACCTGGTGGCCGGAAATATAGTCAGGGGCTGAAGGAGATAACACCCTGATGAAATAATGTACTGCTGACAGGGTTGTGTAATGAGTGGAGGTACCTGGAATATTGCAGGGTATAATTGTTTTTCATAATAAACCAATAATACTCATTAGTGGAGAACAAGGGGAAAGTTGAAAAAGGAATAGAAATGATACAAATAGCTTGCACACAAGCAATTTGGTTTTGGAGAAATAGTTGTCTATTAGCTTTTTTCATCAAAATCAGTGGACACAGTTGACTGGGCTTAAAACATGTGCCGGAAAAAAACATATTAAACTCTTTCTTTTTGATGTAGGCCTACTTCACCGTGAACCAGCGAGGAAGTGGCTTGGCTGGTGCTGTATGTGTGACGTGTTTAGTCTCACGGACCCTCGCTTGTATTGCCAACTAATGCCAACAAGTTCTGCGTCCAAAATCTAAAAAAAACCAAAAGAACAGTCATTGTCTGCAGTGCTTTTGTGGATCGACATAAAATGAGTCCCATATTCTCATGAGTTTGATTCTGATCTATTACTTTTTGGGACTGCCAAAAAAGCTACATTTGCTCACATAAACACATTTTAAACAACTTTTCTCCACAACAATGACACCTGCAGTAGCTCCCAGCTCATCGATGACAGTAGGGTCCTAAGCAGAACACCCCCTCACATATTAACTCCTCCATTGTCTTGCCATCCCTCAGATCTGGTTCAACAACAAGGGCTGGCACAGCATCACGGCCTTCATCAACGTGATGAACAATGGTATTCTCCGCGCCAACCTGCCCGCGGGCCACGACCCCAGCAAGTATGGCATCAGTGCCTTCAACCATCCCCTCAATCTCACCAAGGAGCAGCTGTCCCAGGTGGCGCTGTGAGTAACCCCCTCACTGACCGATGTCTAGATTGACCCATGTTCAGATCGACACAAGAGAAGTGTCATTGGGTTTCAGTGTTCGTACCCGCTGGAGGTGGTTTTAGGTTTCTTAATTAAGGTTAAGCTTTCTTAGTTAAGGCCACACAGGGGCAGTGCAGGGATTTTAAACTTTATATTGCAGTAGCGTAATGTCTTGGTTCAAGCAGCTTATCTGTATACACTAGTATCCATATCTTTCTATGTGAAGCAGTTTTAAAATAGAACAAGTTCAACCTCACAACACATCAGAGTAGATCGGTCATTTCTGAGCCGTTAAAATCATGACGCTTGAGGACAGTCCACGAAAGTGCTGGTGGTACATAATCACGAACTACAAAAGCAACAGACACAAAGAACTGTTGCAGAATTCCTCGAATGCTAAAGAGCAAATCACAGAATTGGGTGATCTTGGCACTGTGTGAGCCTAAAGGCCCAACCCTACCCAAAGAAAAGGATCATCCCTTTTAGGGCATCTATGTATTGTTGCTTCTCACCAAACAAAGTGACACAGACAACCAGAAGTCCTGAGTAAATGACTGTTAGGATTAAGAGAAATAATAATCACCCTTGTAACCATAACCTCTATGGACAATCCTCAGTGTGTGAAATACCTGGTTCCTCTTGTGGAAAATGGAATTGAATCTACGATGAAATGATCAAAGCTGAACAAGGACACTTGATCACTTTGACAGCCAGTCCTCTCCGTACAAATACCCTTTCCTGCCTCCTCCCCTCTTCGTCTTTCTAGGATGACCACTTCAGTGGACGTCCTGGTGTCCATCTGCGTCATCTTCGCCATGTCCTTCGTCCCGGCCAGTTTCGTGGTCTTCCTCATTCAGGAGAGGGTCAGCAAAGCCAAACACATGCAGTTCATCAGCGGAGTCCAACCCCTCCTCTACTGGGTCGCCAACTTCATCTGGGATATGGTGAGTTGAGACCGGCATCACAGCTTGCCCTTTTTATTTTGACATGAGGACGTGATGGATTCCAAGCAAAACGGTGGAGCGTTTTTGGTTTGCCAGTTGGAGGAAGCTAGCGCCGCTGGCCGTGTGTCTGTTTGTAAACGTTTCAAAGACTGATGGTTCAGTTTGATGAATCGCAAATGAATGTGTTTCTTTTTAATTCTGCAGTGCAACTATATCGTCCCAGCCGTTCTGGTCATCATCATCTTTGTGTGCTTCCAACAAAAAGCCTACGTATCTTCCACCAACCTGCCTGTTCTAGCCCTGCTGCTACTTCTCTACGGGTATGTTCACACTTCCTAGCACAAAGTGCAGAAACAATGAACTCTCTTTAAAACTGCGTAGCAGTGGGCATTCTCACATTTTTCTCGATTCCAAAAATAGCAGACTCAATTTCAAAATTGAATCGTCTATTTTAGAATAACTTTGTTTAATTTTTGCAGTGGTTGCTAGCGGTTAGCTTAGCCTAATGCTACTGTTCGCTTAGCATAATGCTAACGTTTGCTGAGAGAACGCATGTACCTCTGCTGTTTAGTTTTTGAGATATCCAGGAAACAGACAGACGAGGGTTTCTCAACTTTGTTGGCGGACGTAGTGACGTCCCGAAACATGAATTTCATTCGAAACTTGCAAAAAATAAACCCTCCTGTATTTTTTTGTTTTTGCAGGTGGTCCATTACCCCTCTGATGTACCCAGCGTCATTCTTCTTTAAGATCCCCAGCACGGCATACGTGGTCCTCACCAGCGTCAACATCCTCATCGGGATCAATGGAAGCATCTCCACCTTTGTCATGGAACTGTTCGGCAACAACGTAAGTTTGTTAACAGAATCACAGACGTCTGACTTGTCCGAGATGCGTTCGAGAGCAACAAACATCACCCGAACATCGAAATACTTTGAAATCTGTGAGCCGCTCTCAGCAAACATTTAAATAAGTACAATAACAGATATGTTCAATAACAAAAAGTAAAATAGTAACAAAAATGGTGCAAATAGAGAAAAATACTAAAATTAAATAAAATTTTATAAATGTACAAGCAAAAATAATGTCGATAGTTTAGTCAGTGTCAACAGTCCTGATTGAGTAGTCTTATGGCTTGAAGGTAGAAGGTGTCTCTGAAACTATTTCTCCAAGACTGTCAATGACCCTTTGAACTTTCTTCAGATAGATGTTTCTTTGTGCATATCTGGCGTATGAAGAAAATTCCAAGTTCATTTTTCATCCATTCCCAGGAGATTGGGGGAATTAACGACATCCTGAAGAACGTGTTTCTCATCTTCCCACACTTCTGTCTTGGCCGGGGTCTCATCGACATGGTGAAGAATCAGGCCATGGCTGACGCTCTGGAGAGATTCGGTAAGCTGTTCGCTTCACATCTGGCCAAATCAGAGCTTGCATTTTTATTTTCTACAAACACTCAGCGTTATGAGGGGAATATTTGGTGAAATGGTAAGATATGGAGCCGAAAAGTCTTTTGAGTGTGTCTCAGTCTCCCTGCGTCTTGTGTCCAGGTGAGAACCGTTTCCGCTCACCTCTGGAGTGGGACATGGTGGGGAAGAACCTGTTTGCCATGGCAGTAGAGGGCGTGGTCTTCTTCATCATCACAGTCCTCATCCAGTACCGTTTCTGCATCAAGCCCAAGTAAGGATATAAAGGCTCACCCAAACGCATGGCTCTTACAAGGAAATCTATCAGGACTGGGGGAAAATCTATTCTGTTTCAGTCACAATTCTCTTTGGTGACAACTTTATACTCCCTAACACCCTGAATCAAAGTGAAGTTGCACTTTACTAATCCCCGTGGGGAAATTAGTCCTCTGCATTTTGACCCTTCTTAACTACTGAGGAGCAGTGGTCAGCCACCGTGTGGTGCCCTGGGAGCAACTCCAGTTCTAAGGCCAGTGCCTTGGTCATGGGAAGTGGCAGGAGTATTAACCTAACATGCATGTCTTTCGATGTGGGAGGAAACCGGAGCCCCAGGAGGAAACCCACATGAACACAAGGAGAACATGCAAACTCCACACAGAAAGGGTTTTGAACCCAGGACTTTCTTACTGCGAGGCAACAGTGCTAACCACTGAGCCAACATGTCACCCATAGCTCTTTTTAATATAAATAGTTAACTCCACCTGCCTGAGCTTGTTTCAGTGTACACCGTCATGCATAACAAGTGTGCCTGAAGTACATAACAAGCACGCCTAAAAGCCTTGTTTGAATATTTTGTGATTAGATCAGTTTATATTGGCTGCAGTGCATTCGGTACCCTGTATATTGTCAATAAATATACACTATATATTCTGGTGACTCCAGAAAATTGTCTTTGAAAGTATTTAATTTTTTTATTCAACGGTTTTCCATGGTCCAAAGACAGTTCAGGAAAATTGCCGCAATAGTTGAGAATTGCAATATATACTGAAACGGCACTGAAGTGTGGTAATAGTAGATAATATGTTATCGGGAGGTACATTCCAATTCCTGTCCCTCGAAACCAAGAAAGCTGGCTTTCAATGGCACATAACGTCATGCAGATGTACCAGGATCAGATCCCGACAGGTACATAGCAAGCACAGCATGCCACACATCCAGCAACAAATTGAAACAGTTTTTCGGGCACTCAAGTAGTACAGCGTTCTAAGTGCATGCCTACCACAGCAGAGACCGGAGTTCGATCCCTGGCTGCTTTATCTGCCGACAAGTCACCCTATGGACAGAATTGGCTGTGTTTGGGGAGGGAAGCCGGCCAGGGGGTTTCTCCCTCGTCCCTGCCCTAGTAACTCCTGCTGGTCGGTCAGGGTGCCCGCAGAGGAAGCTGGAAAGGAGGAAGATAGCGTGTGCCTCCACTCGCTGTATGCTACCTCTTGTCGCAGTAGGGGTTAGCAGCGACAGGGGCCTGCCAAAGGCAATAGAATTGGAAATGACAAATTTAGGGAGGGAATTGGCAGAAATGTGGAAATGCATTAGAAACAAAAAGTCTTTCGATCTGGTGTTCAGACCCACGAGTGTGCTGACCAAGCTGAGTCCGATTGGGGAGGAGGACGAGGACGTGGCCAGAGAGAGACAGAGGATCGTCCACGGCTTGGGCCACGGAGACATTCTGGAGCTGCGGCAGCTCACGAAGGTAGAGGCCAAACATTCTTGTCCTATAAGCAGAATATCACCACGCTATCAAACTCCTCTCCTTTCGTTACGCGAGAACCCTGTTTTGCGTGTATTCGTGACAGTACGGTTAAGTGCATAAACACTCCTACTGTATATCCCACAGGTGTATAAGAGGAGGCAGAAACCCGCTGTGGATCGTTTGTGTGTGGGAATCCCGCCTGGAGAGGTAGGATGAAGAAATATCCCCCTTTGCACAGTTTGACATGTCCAAGAACCCCAGACCCATCTTGGATAGAATTATGCTGGAATAATACTGTCTCATACTGGATGCTTTCTTTTTCATCCCAAATACCAAGCGGAACATACATTTCTAATACCTGGAAATGTCATTTGGTGCCATGGGCAAATGACATGTTCACACTCACACTGAAATTGAAAATACCACTCCCCTCTTGTTTTTTAATGACAAAATGGTTGTTAACCTTTTTGTCTTATGTGTCTTTTGTGTGAGGGGCGTTATTGGTATTCGTCTCGTCTTGAAAATGATGTGTCTACCGATTTAGTCTGAGTCTGTTTTAGTGCCTCCTTGGTCAGCTGAAACACAGCACAAGCGGTTCATGTATGTACAGTACCCTCAAATATATCCACGGCCTGATCTGTTTAAATTCCCCCCTGGATTTCTCCGAATGTCCGCAGTGTTTTGGCCTGCTGGGTGTGAACGGAGCTGGAAAGACTACGACCTTCAAGATGCTGACTGGGGACTCCATCGTGACCAGTGGCGAGGCCTTCCTGGCTGGCAAAAGGTGAGCTTAAAGGGGTCAGAGGCTAAGCCATTCCCCTAATTCCCATCCACCAAGGTCAACCATGCTCTGAGTGGACGTCTAGTAAAGGAAGTTCCGGAGTGTTTTCCTTCACTGCAGAAAGGTTGTATATGTTGCCATTCCGAGCATCGAGTGCATGTCCTTAAGTTGCCCCGTGAAACAGTTGCATGGCTGGATAATCTCCTGGTGTAAAAAAAACAGAGTTATTTTGCGTCACCTTGGATGTATGCCATCCTCGGAGATCAGCTTGTCCTATTTGGTGGAAAGCCAAGCCTCACATGCCTGTTTGCAGTGTCCTCGGAAACCTCTCAGATCAGCTGATAGTGTGAGTCGTTACAAATGGACAGTGACTCACGAACGAGCTGAAGAGTACAGTGCTGTGCAAAAGTACGCGCAGCTCATGAAAACCTCATTTGTCTTTTTATGGAAACCCAATCCCCGTTTCAGTACTCAACAGATGATGGTGGAAAATCATACTTCGCCACTACTTATACAGTAATTGCCACAAAATACAATTTCCGTATGTGGAAGAAGTAAGTGCATCCCTGACAACTTCATCCTATTAAATGCCTACAAGCATTGGAAACCCTGTTTAGTTGCTGTTGACTTGTGTGGTAGCGTTATAACAAGATCAAAAGAGCTCTCCCATACCCTGAGAAGAAAGATTGTTGATGGCCATGTGTCTGGGAGGGGCTTTAAAGCCTTCTCCAAGAGATCGGAAGTTAACCATTCCACTGTCCGAAAGAATTGATCTACATGTGAGGTCAGGAAGGAGGAAGCCTCTGCTCTCAAAAAGCAATATAAATGCATGAGTGAGGTTTGCCAGATAACTCTTTCTTGAAGTACAGCAACACAGGGTCAATGTGCTCTGGACACACGAATCCAAAGATGAATTATTTGGCCACAATGCCAGATTGTCCTGTTTTCCAAAGACCTAAAACTGCCTTTGCATGAAAGATCATTATACAATTTATAAAGTATTGATGGTAGGGCTGCCTCAGGACCTGGCCAACTTGCCATCATAGTATAATCCATGAATTCCTCAACCTACCCCAGAATACTTGAAGAAAATGTGAGGCCATCCATCAAAAAGCTGAAGCTGAATAGCCAGTGGACCTTTCACCATGAAGATAGCCTTGCATAAAACATGCAAGCAAATCTACAATAGAAGTTCTGAAAAGGAAGACATGGCAGGCTACGTCAAAGCCCAGATCTTCATCTCATAGCAATGCTGTGGGGGGGCTTGAAGCGGGCGGTACACGCAAGAAAGCCCTCAAACATCACACTGTTGAAGGAGTTCTGTACTGAGTAGGGGGCAAAGAAATTCCTCCCAGCCAATGTAAGAGACTGATACAACGACACAAAAAACGTCTACAAGAAGGAGGTAAATACAATGTGCAATTATTCATAAATATTCCAGCGTAGCAATATCAGCGTCCAACAACAAAGCACACAGTGTAGTTCTAAAAAAAGCACAATAATTGTGCAAGTGAAAAGAGAAACGAGTTCAGTTTACAAAACGTAAGTAAACATAAGTATTGCAAAACAGTGAGCTAGCTGAAGAAACAGTACAATTTGAGGAATGGTTATTTTTGGTAAACTTATTTGGTGATCAGAGTTCAAGGTGCAGTTAAGTCAGCAGTTCAGGTCTAGTAGCCGTAAAGCTTGGAGGTAGAAACAGTCTCGGAGCCGGTTGGTCAAAGATCGGATTCTACAAAAACCATTTTCCCAGACAGGAGTGGAGAGATCAGTTTGTGGCTAGGGTCTTTGGTGATCCTTGTGGCCTTCTGCAGGAACCTTCTTGTGTAGATATCGTTTGATGCAGCCAGAAAGGAGACTGTCTTTGGTGCCTCTGGAGAAGGATCTGGGGGTCCTGGCCAAATTTCCTCAGCCTACGCAGAAAGAATAGGCATTTGCGTGCCGTCCTGACCACAGTGTCGGAGTGATGAGACCATGATTGGTTCTCATTGATGTGGACACCGAGGAACTTAAAACTGCTGACCCTCTCCACTTCCCCCCCGTTGATGAGGATAGGAGTGTGTCCCCTCCCCCTGACGTGTCCTGTAGTCCACAATCATTTCCTTGGTTTTGCTGATGTTGAGAGAAAGAGGTTGTTGTCCTGGCACCATTCCTCCAGGGTTCTCACCACCTCTCTGTAGCAAAGTCCAGGACCCAGTTGCACTTTTTACTGAATACATGATCGCTAAGTACGATCTTCAATTCTAAATTGTTGAATTAGATCATCTTTAACAGTCAATATTGCTGAAATGATGATAAGGTTTCCATAAGTCTCACTATGTTGAAAAAGACAAAGGCTTTCATGGGGTGTAATTAACTTTTTCACAGCACTGTACTTTATCTTTACAACATACTGGCAGTCACAATACAGGTGCACAACTTACGGTTGATCGTGGTTCATTGCTTCTGTATACCCCATTCAAAGACACCCTGATGTGCGTTGTCTCTCATTTTGATGTATGAAGTTAATTCTTTTTACCGTACAAATATACAGGGTTATACAAAGGCCAGAAACCAGGGAGGTCTTATAGGAAGACCTCTTGTAAGAAAAGAGAAAAAAACATTTCATAAGCAAGAACCGCAAAGAAATTCAATTTGCATTGAAAACATAAACAAAACACGATATGCAATTAAAAGGAAATAAAGACAACACAAAAGGAATTAAAAACAAAAAAATTTTTTTTATGAAAAAAAGCAAGCAAACCAATAATTCAATGAGTCTGAAGGTAGCTAGCTGCATGTTGGTGAAACGAAGAAGACAGGTTTTTGTTTTTAAAGGAGACAAAGATGTAATGAGGGTAGATCACCAGCGAGTCTATAGTCAAGACACTCACTTGCATTTGTGTGTGCATGCCTGCTTGTTCTTCTCCCAGCATTCTGAGGGAGATCGATGTGGTACATCAGAATATGGGCTACTGTCCTCAGTTTGATGCCATCAATGATCTTCTGACGGGCAGGGAACACCTGGAGTTTTATGCCATCCTCCGCGGTGTGCCAGAGAAGGAAGTCTGCGATGTAAGCATTTGTTGTTGTTGTTTTTTTAAAATATGGACTAAGTGAGGTACCCTGTGTTGCCTGGGATAAACCTCACATAAGAGCCCCATTATAAATAAAAAAAAAGGTTAACTTCACAAGGGCCGGTCAGGCAACGGGAAGGAGGAGGTGGGCACGTCTGCTCCAAGGTGTGCCTCCTCGAGCCCCTGACTATAATTCCAGCCTCCAGAGGGCGCTGTATACGGAGGGCGCGCCCTACCGTCCTTCAGAGCGCCCGCTAAATATTCCGGCTCCCCCGTGGCAGCCGCCACATTAGAATGAAACAGCCATGAGGTTTGGGATTGGAAGTTGTGCATTGGACAGACACATCGGACAAATGGAAATTAAAAAGAAGTACAAGTCTCCTTTTACAAAAAATTTGAATAAGTAAGAAGTTTTGTTCGAATTAAATTCCATCCATCCATTTTCAGCCGCTTATCAGGGTCTGGGTCGCTGTGGCAGTAGGCTCAGCAGAGTGCCCCGCAAATCCCTTTCCCCAGCCACCGTCCCAACTCATGCTGTGGGGATCCCAAGGCGTTCCCAGGCCAGGCAGGATATATAATCCCGCCAACGAGTCCTGGGTCTGCTCTGGGGCCTCCTCCCAGCTAGACGTACCAAATTAAATTTAATCAATTCAAAATGCAAATTGAGGCTTCAGTTTCGCAGAATGTCATTCAAATAGAATGGATTCAACAGTCTTCAAGATCCAAAGAAATCAAAATGTAAGTTTCAGAGGTTTGAGGTGCTGTTCCCTGGCTCAATGGCCTCTGACCTGCTAGCATCTGTCCAAAGAAATTGACATAAATATTGGAGATATTGTAGTAGATATTAGAGTTTAAAAGTTTGTATTACATCATTTCTGGTGAAAGGAGGACTTTTGCTGGGTGACGTTAGT
>OMOX01182983.1:0-10581 GCA_900312595.1 Guentherus altivela | reverse complement strand
CGACGCTCTTCCGATCTGTAGATCCTGCTGACAAAAAGGCTGCTTATAAGGAATTTTATTTCAGAGTGTTAGACACCATTGATGTCCAAATGTAGAAGCGGCTTTCATCTCTGGAGAAGAGGGAGTTTCTGGCGCTTTTGGACTTCTCTAAATTTCAGCTGTATGAGTAGACCATCCCAGAGAGTGCACTTAACTCCTTGAAAGAAGCATACGCAAAGTTTTTCTAGGACATACGTTTTTGTGCAGCAAGCTAAAAGCTCTATATGCATCACCTCAGCTTTCATGCACCCAAATGGGCTTTGCGACTGCATGGTCCAACTGTTCGGACGGTGTGAATCGTTCCTGACTGTGTCGTCTACCACTACGTTGGTTGAAAGAACGTTTTCTGCGCTGAAGAGGATCAAGACCTTCCTATACAACGCTGCCGGACAACGGCATTGGATTGGCCTGGCAATGGTGTGGATTGAAACGAGGTAGTATGCCCACCACCAGAGGCAGCGTTTGTCCCTGCCCTCAGATCCTCAGTCTTTTCATCCAGAATTCCAGCCAACATCCACAGATTCAATTATCAATCTATAATGGATGGATGCACGGGTGTATGGAGGGAGGAGGACTGGACAGTGATATTGCTATAAGTCCCAGCGGTCCAGAGCAGGGAGTAGACCACTCTGTGGAATAGTTTTCCACTGAGAGAAAAAGGGAACCAAAGTGTTGAGCAATTGCAGCTATAAGGATTAATAAGAGAGTGTTGATATAATTAGGGAGCTCAATGCAACACTGTAAATGTAAGCCACTGAGAATTACAGCTGTAATAATATACTGACTTCATCTGCAATAGAGGTAGGGTTACATGGGAGAGGCAGGCAGGCAGGTAGGCAGGCAGACAGATGGACAGACGGATTGACGGATGGACAGACCGATAGACAGACAGATAGATATGCAAAACAATGTGTAAAAAGTGTGTAATAAAGATATGTGTGCAAAGTGGATGCTTGTGATGTATTGGATGCAGAGGATGCCATATAGAGTGTATACCAGGTACTTATAGGTCTACACCACCTCCACCTCCCCCTCACGTATGGTAACTGATTTAGGGGTCCTCTTCTCTCTGCAAAAGTCCACCACCAGCTCCTTTGTGTTAAGTTAATCTGGAAGGGGTTTTCACTGCACCACAACACAAAGTCCTCCACTCCAGTCCTGTACTCCTCCTCGCTTCCTCCCCTGATACATCCTACTATGATCAGAGAACTTACAGAGAGGCAGACACTTCTTTTTAAACACATGTGCAGACAGAAAGACAGACACGCATGTCCGCCACAGCTAAAAAAGGTTTTACATGTTCACATGGAAAAGGAGAGGGGAGGATAGAAGGGGACGAGAAGAGAAGAGCAGACGGGTGGAGATGGGAAACAGTTGTCTTGTTACCCAATGGGAGCAAAGACTAGAATACTGATAGAAGAGAGAAAACTGGGAGGAATCGAAGAGAAGAACAGCTTGCCTTCCCTGTAGTCTGTCTGAATAAAGGTATTACTCCTTGATAATGTGACAGGAGAAACAAAGTGTCCATAATTCTCACTTCCTTTCTTCTTCTGCCTCGTTTTCCTTAGGACTATAATCAACCCACACCCTCTGTATGTCTCTCACTCTGTGTGCATTTTTCTTTCCCTCAGCGGAGACAAAACAATTTGCTGATTTCAAATCAGTTTGATAAAGTACTGCTGGAGCCCATCTGTCCACACACAAACACAAACCCATACACACACATACCCAGACGCACATGCAGTTGCCCAGAGACAGAGCCGGACACACAAGACCACATAGATATACAAACACAGACTAGGCATGTGCACACAGACACGCTTGTTTGGGAAGGTCAGAATGCAAAAGGGCGCTCAAACCAACAGAAAAACTTAAAACCAAATCACGAAATTGAAAAATGATTCTTGCATGTGATCATGGACCATCATTTCATGAAATGGATCTGCAGCTTTTTGAATATGAATATCAGTCTGTGGTCCTTTATTCCCACTGCTTTTCAAAATCAACTGTTCTTATGTACAGTACCTAAACACTCCAGAAAAACAGAGATTTCTATTTGGACCAAGCGCTAGCCAACCACCGCAGGTATCCAGGCTTGATCCCCGGGAGCGATACCTCCCTCTTGGCGACAATTAGCTGTATTCGGGGAGGGATCATCAACGACTCCTGCTGGTCGGTTGAGGGGACTGCAGAGGAAGATGAATCAGAGGGAGATCACGTGAGCCTCCGCACACCGTGAAGTGCGAGGTGTATGGTGAAAAGAAGCAGCTGTGACACTTGTGCCGTGGAGGACATACATGCTGTCTGAGCTCTCCCCCGGAGGCTTGCCATGGGCAGCATTGGAGAAAACTAAAATGGGAAATTGGTAGAAAACGTTTTTAATGTGGCATGTTCTGTTGTTATTGGCGATGCGCTAATA
Source organism: Guentherus altivela (assembly GCA_900312595.1). Classification (NCBI taxonomy): domain Eukaryota; kingdom Metazoa; phylum Chordata; class Actinopteri; order Ateleopodiformes; family Ateleopodidae; genus Guentherus; species Guentherus altivela. Next base: position 8,123 of record OMOX01182983.1, on the reverse strand, counting down.
ATGACACAGATGGGATGACTCCCTTCTCCATGATGAGCTCACGACCAACAATTTCAATTATGATACACAGACACAACACTCAAATAGCATTGCAATTTAAAACACTTATTCTTGAAACACTTCTTTGGAGTAGTTCGAGGCCAGAAGTACCCAATGTGTACCTTTCAAGGGGAAATTAAGAGTACTTGAGTAGTCTTCCATCAAGACAGTTTTATTCTTTCAACGTCTTCAGCGTTGTGTTTCTAGAACTTGTTTGTTCCAATAGCGGGCAGCGGGATTTATGTGGGATTTTCTCCTTTTGATCTGTTTGTTTTTTTCGTAAACAGAATGCACTGGAAAGACAGACTCTCATTCTGTATTTACAGTCCTGTGAAACGACAAATTCAGTTGAGAATTAAAATGCCATGATGTGGAAGGAATACAACCTGACAGTTCTGCTCAAGATTATAGACACCCTTGCTTTTTAGGGCGATAACGTGTCATATCTTCTGAAATAAATAGAAATTGGGAATCCTTTCTCCTTATTTGTTGACTGATTCATAGTGGGGATGTACTTATAAAAAAAAGAATAGATTCTTTGTTGAATTTGACCTCTTAACAGATTATGCACGAATCACCACTAGGTAATAGTTGGTCAAAATTCTTTCATTACATTTTTCAAATTTCATTTTAAAATAGCCGTATCAACCAAAATGGACTATAGATTGGTATATCAAATAATTTATCAGGCTTTTCTACATCAAATCCTAATCCACTTGAAAATCTTTTTATTGTCTAATTGGGTGCAAGTGTAAACAATAGTCGTATCTTGTGGGGAGTGGATATGAAAATAATTCTCCGCTCCATGGACGAGCGATCAAAATTACTTAGCGGAGATCAGCCAGTTATTTAGACATCTGAGAATAATGCTCCTTTCTGGGCAGCAGTGACTGCAACTCTATGTTGTCGCTGACTTCCGTCCTATCCTGGAACACGAGAGCATAAAGTTAAGAAGGCCAGTAAGATTGGGTGGCACGGTGGCCCAGTGGTTAGCACTGTTGCCTCACAGTAAGACGGTCATGGGTTCAAATCCCGATTGGGGCCTTTCTGTGTAGAGTTTGTATGTTCCCTATGTTCACGTGGGTTTCCTCCCACATCAATAGACATGCATGTTAGGTTAATACTCCTGTCACTGACCAAGGCACTGGCTTTAGAACTGGAGTTGGTCCCCGGGCGCCACTGCTCCCAAGTAGTTAGGATGGATCAAATACAGAGGAATGATTTCCCCATGGTGATTAATAAAGTGTAACTTAAACTTAAGATCAGGTGGTTAAGTGGTAATGATCCAAAGTAACTGCCTCACATGAATTCAAGAACCAAGTGTAGAGCTTAGAGGTGCTTTTCCGCTCAAAGGGTTAGGGTCACGGATTTTGACTTGCATTCATTTTTTCCTGATTCATACATGACATGTAGAAGTGTAGAGCAGATCTTTGTTTATTTGTTTTTAAAAGCAATTCAAAGGTCGCATGTAGTTTGTCATCGAGTAGAGATTTAAACTCAAAGTGCGATGCATGGCCTGGCATCCATCCTGCTTGTGGGATTTGGACAGGTGTGTTCATGTGCACCCTTGCCGACTAAAGCCATGAAAAAAAATGGCAACACCATCTTTCTATCTATCCATCCATCCATCCATCCCATATCTGCTGTATATCTAGATATTATGTATGTAGAAAATGAAAGAAAAAAATCTGAATAGATCATACTTTAACATCAAGGAACAGTCGGTGCAACAGAGGAATTATTGTATCAAAACTTTAATCTTGAATCATGTTCTCAAAATATCTGATAAAGTGTGACAGAGCCTCTGTGACAGTAGATTTTAAGGCTGGAATTACAAGGGGTCCAAAAGTATGACAACACTTAGAAACTTTCAGTCTGGCCATGATTTGATGGTGAGAAAGCCGTTCTTTGCTTAGAATAAATATTTGACTTCTGATGCCATATTTCCCACTGTCACAACTTAGTATGAAATGTTCTGCTGAACACCTGTGGCACAGCCATATTTATAACATGTGAACAATGGCTGCAAGTTGATGAACTTAAACGACCCTCTGATGAGATCAAATCCACCTGAGTGTCGTCTGAACACGCGCTCCAATGGAAGGGATAAGACTCACGGAAATCTGACCTTTTGTTCAAAGGAGTTAACATGGTCAATGTCACAAATTTGCTTGAATTTGATTAGTGACCAAAAAATAGTGCAGAATCTTCCTTCATTTTGCATGTCATAACTTTTCTGTTTTGACATTTTTCAAAATCCACTGTACAGGGGGTCAGTAGTTCTCACATTCAGTCCCTTATGCCATCCATCTGAGCTTCTCCTTAGTTATTTTAAAAAAAATTCTACATGGTTCCTTCGACTTCAGAAAACAATGAGAAAGTCTGATCCCTGCTACAAAGAGCTAAGCATCATCGGAGAATCTGTTTTTGTATGAACAAATCAAGTTTTCAATGTCTTCCCCCTCTAGGTAAATGTTACCAGTTATGAGGCATTGTTTTCGTCCAGTTTGACTTTTTGCACATTTACGGAAACAGGACTGGTCTGAGTGATCGAGAATTTTCAGGAGTGTTGGAGAATGACCCCTAGATCACCTAATTTAAATTTGGGTGAAATAGGTCAAATTTCAAGATAACTGCCAAACATCAAAAGCAGTCCCATAGAGATGAATGGGACAGTAAGTGGAGTGGAGAGCAGGTGTGCAGAGCTCCAGCAGGGGGCAGGGTTTGTCGTGTCAGGCATTCATTATTTTTAGTGTCACTGATTGTAACAGGGACAAAAAGGACGTGCGGGCTTTAACGTGAAGGTATCCGGGACAGCCGGTGTCTGGTGTTGAAAAGGATAACCGGATTAGTGTTGTTCCCAAATGATGTGTTAAGGATCACATTGTTTTGAGGAGATACCTCTTTTTGGCCCAACAGTTTGTGACAAGAAGAGATGACATCTTAAGAACTAAGCGACAGATTTTCATGTTCTCCTGGAAACACAGCCGAGTTGGAAAGTAGAGATCATACGATGTTTTTATATTTCATACCTAGATGGAACCATATAAATTTACATGGTGCGTAATAGTACAAACTTTTATGATTTTGATTAACAAGGTCTTGCTTGTACCTACGTCATTACTCATAAAAAGTACAGCATGTTTAATAATCTGCTTTTTCCCCTTTATTCTTTTTTATAAAGTCCCCATAAAAAATATATTTCTGTACAAAATCTTTTTTTTCCTTTTGCACCTACTTCAAGTTCAGCAGCACGTGACGTGGTGACGGGTGGCGATGAAGATGATGAGGAAGATGGAGACGACACGGATAGGAACAATGGTAAAAGACAACAATGATAAAGAAAGATTATTTCTGAAAAAGGATCTGTCAGTATCCACACATCTGTCGTTATGTTTTTGGAGAGCGAGCGTCCTTTCTTTTTGACACGGCAAGCATTAATTGTGACATCTAGGGTGGACGAATGCACGTTTCTGTGGCAGTCCGCTGGGCGACCACATGTGAAAATCTGGTAGCGCGGCACAATTTTTGGAGGCCCAGAAATCAGCTCATAATCTAGATGGCTTACGTGAGACAATTGCAAATCAAGGGACACAAAAAATTATTCCTAGTTTTGACGTATTCTGACTCAGTTATATTGTTTTGCTGAGAAAATTGTATGACAAAAAACAAGACAAAACAACAACGCTAGTACAGTAGTTCCCTCGGCTTTGCAGCTCTACTGTTTAGTAGTCTGGGATGACATTATGGTAGTCCCGGGTGCTTAGACTACCGTTGCACCACCTCTGAGCATGTTTTAAAGACAAGCTGTGTTATAAAGTGAAGAAAGCAACATAATTTGTCCAAAAATGGTCAAACCTCAAATTAAGTGTGAGGCAAAGAGAGGGTTCAATGCCCCTTCAAATACTATCACTTCTCAAAGTGGATTAAACAAATGTTGAAACTCCTCTGGTATTAGAAAGATGTCATACCCAAACAAGTAGGAAATTAGTTCTCTATCATTAGCAAATGGACAAACATTTTTGTTGAGCTAATGCTAAATGACTGAACTAACAGTGAATTGAGTCCCAGCCCTTGCTGTGTGAAATACAGCTTAGGGGCATTTGTCTGAGATCATTCGTGTCACTGTCATAAGCAGACCACAAAGACAACAAAGAGGGACTTCAAGCAAGATTGTGTGTGTGTGTGTGTGTGTGCGTGTGCGCACGCAGTGAGAGAAGTTTTACTTCGAGTTACAGAGCTGTTTGGAACATTGTAAATGTAAATAATCTACTGAATAGTTCATACATGCACACATACACGCACAGTATCTTAGAAGAATTTTGTTCATCTCGCATAGAGATGAGTTAAGTGATCAGTCCAAGTAGGGTACATATGGTGAAAATATCTGATATATAAAATATAAAACCATGAAAGAATTCCTAATTCAATATGAATCTATGATACCAATAGCATACTATTATTAGAGTCCAGTTAAGTGGTTTCTCACATGGCTTCTTCCTAATTAAAATGTTTGAAGATTTTCTGCAAGGTAAACTGTTAAGTGCTTTAGAAAATAAATTTTGACTGATAGACCTCAGATTTTTTGGGCTATAGAGTCTGAGAATTGTGGCAATTACATGTGATTACACACCATTGATTTGGCTTGGTAACCACTACAGTAGCATTACGGGATGCCTGATGCAGGAAATTGTTTGAAAGTCCCAGAGAGGAGGCCTCGTGAAGACGTGTGTTGCTCAAGCAAGTCCAAGGGCCATCTTTGAAGAACCAACATGGAGTAACAGGAAGTACCCTGACCGTCAACACTGAAAGAAGTGAAACTTTGGTTCAACTGAAAAATGGTGGGCCTACTTCGATTTCCTACAGTACAATTCCACAATACAGAATCATGCATTCTGAGTGGAGAAAATACTGGTTTGAAGTTGAGCCAAGGAATAATTGTGTCCACAATGACTTCTAAGTATGAAGTATATGAGCTTGGCAGTGTTGAATTAAATGCGCTAGCTAAGGATGTAAGTTTTGGGTAAATTTTCAAACTGATCACTGACCTCAATTAATCAGTTATTAACCTTTAACCGATGAGTATAATGTCTCCCATGAAACACTGAAGGCAAGTCTGTGATCTCCCAGGAACACGAGCGCTTGTATTTTTGTGAGTTTGGTGGGTTGCGGGACCTGATTGCAAGTGAAAACTTTGATAATGTCTGATCCCCCTTCTATGTCTCATTGCTAAGAGTGTACATTGAGATTGAAAAGTGAGGCTAGTCATCTCAATAAGCTGTTTAACAGACAGGATTAATCGGTCAAAGCTCTGATCGGCAGTTAATGTTTGGCAGGTGAAACATTTACATACGTTAGTGCTTGGATACTGTCATAGTTCATACCACAATAACATACTTCATTCTTGCTAAGGTTTTACAAAAAATGTTGCACAACTAATGTCAGAAATGACGCAGAAAACAAGGTGAATTCCTGTAGGATCATGATACTGGACCCCTTTCCAACATAAATTCATTTCAGCAGCTGGGACATCTGATACAGCTAATTAATGCTGAAAAAGAATGCAAGTCGTACATGCCAAAGTGACTGAAGCCCATTAACCCCATGACACAGCAGTGACATAGCTGTCAAGGAAACCAGAAAGTTGATTCTGCCGATGGGGAGATTTTAGACTTTGATGCCAGATTTATCTGCTGTAATTCTATCCTTATCAGAACATGGCTGTTGTTGGTGATAGCTTCTTCATTTATACCGTACCTAACTGATATGAGGACGACACTGCTAGATGGGGATAGTTAAACCATGCACAGGAAGAAGTTTGAAAATCGGGATCGTACAAAAGGCAGCTTGAGAACGGTGAGGTTAGAGTGGCACAGCATGGCTGCAGAAAACAATAGATAATTTTTGTCGAGCAAGTTACCGTACTCATTGGAAACATATCCCCAGTTTCACTTGTACGAATCCAGAAGCTGCATTGAAATGTGCCTTGAAGTTTTTCACTGGTTTTACGACATTTAAAATTAAAATTCAAAATGAAAATCGAGACTTCCTGACACTCTAGTCTAAACCTTGAAAACTGAGGTCGTCTGGCAAACGGTTTAAGAGCATATGGTCTCATCACAGCTTCTACCTACAAGCGGTAAGACTACTAAACCAGGACGATTGATTTAATTCTTTGAGAGAAGCTCACAGACTAAGCACTTCAATATTCTGCTGACAGCTTACAGCTTGAACTTGAATGTATGGTTCTGGTTTAACCCAAAGGCCATACAGAAAAATGGTTATTGTAGAGCTTGTACAGGACCCTACGAGAGAAATGAGGGAATAGTGAACATTACCAAATAAAAAATGTGAACACATTTGAAGTTGTATGATCAGTGCATTTCATACAGTTTGACTAATTCTTGACAGGGATAAATACATTTTCAAGTTAGTTATTTGGGAATGTCCAGAAAAAATAATGAACAACATAGTGTTTGTTTTCAATGGTTATAATCGGATTCGCTCCTGTCTTCTTCTCTTTATTAGCGGAGTACATGAAGAGCTGCTGGGTGGATTTTAATGACATTTTGTAGGATACAGGGTAATGCTAATAGTGAAGACCAGCATTTCTTTATCAGTGATATTTTATAATTAGAGTTATTAACAAATAGAACATAATTTTACATCTATTTAATATAATTCAATGGTTAACTAAGAACTAACTAAATGAAGATCAAGTGAATATTAATGGATTAATATTAGTCAACGATCAGTTCAGCAGTTGTTAATGATCCCCATTATAAACTGTTATTCAGGAATCTTCTAAAGGATATTTGAAATAGTGTGAGAATTGCTCATCGGAGGTACATACATATACTGGATATGACAACTTTCTAATGCCAAAGTCTTTCCCATGTTTGAAACCTGGTAATTGCTGCCTCTTGAATCAGTTGAATTGGAAGTGATGTGAGCCCATGTTTGATCATCAAATCTCCGACAAATCAGCGCAGGATCTGTTGTTTGCTTTGGGATAGCAAAATGCAATCGTGCTGGCCTTCGACGGGAAGGATTGGCCAGGTTGTTAAGAGGTGCCTTGTGTTAACCTTGTGTTAACGTGTAACCCTGCATTAACGCAGTGAGCAAATCAACCTACAGAATGCGCACTCGCTCTTGTTGTGGGCGGGTTGAAAGATTCTGACTATCACCAAAGTGACTCAGAAGGTTCTGATTGTATCACTAAAGGAGTTCATAAGGTCCTGACTGAAACATTGAAGTGGTTTACAAGGTTGTGAATGTATCAATGGTCCCGTGCAGTGATGCTTTATAGCGAACGCGTTAATGAACAAGCACTGGGTAGCTTGCATCATGCCAACTTGTTGCAATGGTTCTTTTATTTGACAACTGAAGAAGTATATAATTCTAATTGGCTTAATCCATTTATTTGGATGTCAGGTGGAATGTTCATTCATGGAACTGCCGCCTCGTGGGTAGGTAATCAAGGAAGTACAGAAATCTGATCGGTTGGCGACGGCCGACAAAAGTTACAAGTTAACTTCCCCCCACCGATGCAATGCACCTGTCAAAAGTTGAAAGTGGAAGGACTTTTGGTGTGTGGTCACTAGCTTTGCTTGCTGTGTGAAGGGGGCACAGGGGGGGTGGGGGGCTATAATTGTATCCGAACAGTGGCGCAAGAAGACCGCGGAATTCATGGACAACAACGGGTGATTTTTCATGAGATGCAAAATGAAAACCTCTGTTAGAATGCTATGCACAGTGAGAAGAAACAGAGACACTTTGACAGCAGTCTGGACTCTGATCTAAAGCAGTGTAGCACCTCATGAATATCTTGAGAGAACACTGCAGGAAACAAGAAGCTTATTAACAGGTGATGACATTCACCGGTCACACAAGGATCTCAGCTCTGACCCAAAACATTTTCCAGTCATCTTGTTAGGTCTGAATACAAGACAGAAAAACACTTGCTAAACTTTTCCTGTTTCTTTTATGTAGGTTGCTCTGCACACAAGGTATATCCCTCCACATGGGAGCTACTGCAAAAGAAGTGGCTTGGCTCGCTAAGGGAGAGCGTGGGTTTTTTCCCG
>OMOX01182982.1:0-10421 GCA_900312595.1 Guentherus altivela | reverse complement strand
CTTAGTGTGGAAAGTAAAACATGGCAAACAGCCGACCCGCCGGACTGGCTTCTACTCAACTTTTTTATTGGCTTTTAAGTGTCCTCTGGTTTTAATTCTCATTGTTCTTATTATTTGTTTCTTCAACTAAGAATTTATTTTCTTAAATTAGGGCTCTTATTGAATCCTTGGCTGCATTGTAAATGAGGGTCTCTCAATGTATCCCATGTAGACCTAAATAAAAGTTTGAATTAGATAGATGGTAGATAAATGATATATGAAGGAAATAATACATATACGAATGATGTCTTGCATCAGGTCTTTTGTAAAGGAAGTTGAGAGTGATGACCACCACCCAGGCCATGAACAGCTGAACCCTCCTTGTTGTCTGTAACTGACCAGTGGTCAGAGTTTGACCGTCCACTGCTGTCCTCCTCTTCTACCTTTTCCAGAGCGGGTCTACTGGGACTCCAAGCTGCGCATCCCCACAGCCAGTTTCCAGGAGGTCCTGCACGATGACCAGGCAGCTTTGGGCTGGCTCCAGGCACTGCGCCGCATCGGCATAGTCTACCTGAAGGGGGCGCCGATGGAGCTAGGCCAGGTGGCAAGACTGAGCGAGCGACTCGGCTCCCTGATGCTGGCTTTCTACGGGTGAGGAACCTTGGCGCACGGCTGTTTGGTTCTGCCTTGCTACTACCTCAGTATGATTTTGTTCTCGCTGTAAATCTAGAGCTGGATTTTCCTCTGCTCGTATTTTTACTGGAGGAAATCCCAAGGCTTCTATGAGTAAAACTTTAATACCAAAATATTGACTCATAAATTTTACAAATCACAGCCCACAAAGTGTCTCTTAGACCAGTTCTCATTTGCCTTTATTAAGAGTGATGGTTGCAATTTACAAGACTTCAGTACGTCAGCGGACGATGTTCTGCTTGTGGAAACCTGTCACTTGAAAAGCTCTTATTTCATGACATGGACCACAGATCTCCTACATGTCAATGTGTATGAAACATGACCTCTTCGTGACACCTCCCTTACCGCAGTTCATTCAACTACTTACTTTGAAATCTATAAGCACTCTTCTCAGACTAATCATGCGAGTGTTTCAAGTGAAGCAAGTAGATTAACACTCGAACCAATGCCCTCAGTTCACAACTGCTTTTTCCGATTGAAATATCCCTGCCTTAAAACACTGTGTAAGTGGTAGTGATTTTGGCTAATTTATCTACATGACGTCTCGAATAAACCATTGAATGCAAGTCCATGATCCATTAAAAATACCTATATGCTAACATACCTCATCATCATCTCTGATTTGTGTAAGTGGGACTTCGTGTTCTTGAATCCCCACCTTAGCTGTTAGTTTCGGGCAACAACATGTTACTTGACTCCACGTTTGCTTTGCAGTAACACGAAAGCTCGCATTTCTGCAAAACTAGTGGGCTGCAGTGCTCAGTTGCAAGTGAAAACTCAGACAATGTATGACACCCCATTTACATGCGTCTCGTCATGAAATGTGTAAAATTCTAATCTGGAACATGAGGCTTTATATTTATAATTACCTGTTCAACCAACAGGATGAATTGTCAAAATTCACATCAGCGGTTAACGGTTTCTAGGTTAAACATTAAGGTTCCGAGCAGTACAGTAGCTTCTTGATGTTTCCTGAAAATTAGTGGGTGTTAAAAGGAAAAGTCTGGAAGGAGTATTACTGTAGTATTTTGACACAGATATTTCAATTTAAAAAAAAAGAAGAAAAAAACAGTTGTGGATTGAAGGCCTGACGGTTCCAGTGGCAATTAAAACGGTTCATTAATCCACTGAGCATCTTTGTTTGGACGCCTCCAGGCATACATGGCAGGTGAAGGACAAACCCAAGGCCAACAACGTAGCCTACACATCTGGAAAGCTCAGCCTCCATACAGATTACCCCGCCCTCAGCAACCCACCTGGAGTGAGTAAACCCTCACTTGGAGGGGGAGGGGGGACAAAACCCTACAGTATAACGTACCTGTTACGCGAGGAATCCTACATTACACGTTTGTTCCGGCTGCTGGAGGGAAGAAGCAGTGCTTTCGGCTGGATATGTGGATGGCTGTAAAACGAGCGATGGTGTATATGTCCCGTTTCAGGTTCAGTTTCTACACTGCCTACGCCCTGCTGTGGAAGGAGGGGAGAGCGAGGTGGTGGATGGTTTCCATGCCGCCAAGCAGCTGCAGAGAGAAGACCCAGAGGCCTTTCGGATCCTCTCCTCCACCCGGGTGGACTTCACCGACACAGGGACTGACTACTGCGACTTCATGCTGCAGTCCAAGCTCACCATCGTCCAGTAAGAAGGGCTTCATACCGGCTCGGTAACGGTCAACGTCCGCAGGTGCCCGAAAAGCAACGCGTTCCAAGTTCGCCCTCCTCATTAATTTGAGCAAGAGCAGGCGTGGAAAGCCTCGAGGTGGATTGACTGTGAAGAAATGTGCAAACATCGCGGGAAGTCGAGCTCGGCTCTACTTTGTGCTAATTTTGAAACCAGGCCGGTTTGGAGTTTAAAACAAGTGGGCAGCGGGCAGACGCTTGGTTTATTATTCGACGATTAAATGTGGTGGTGGAATGTATTGTATGTAAGTCGGAGTTCAGAGATGGAGGAAAATTACGAAAAATAAAAAATAATCAGTGCAATCACCACTGATTGGATCAGCAGACACACCCAGTTCCACGCCCGCAAAGCGTCCAAAACCTCTGGGCGGCATGTCGTTAGGCTTCTGGGACGATTTGCAGTGGACATTCAGCGTAAGAGGAAAGTGTTAGATGGAACCCTCATGTCAGTTTGTTTGAACTGGTCTGAATCAGGGGAAATTCTTACTCATGTCGCAGTTTGTCACTGGTTTGATTTTGTTTGATGTTGCCAAATGACAAACCATCATTTGTAAACAAAGCAACGTGATCATGAAAATCAGCCATTAATTGTATAAAAAGTCTGCTTCATCTCCCTCCAAAAATCCCTTTGAGCATTTGACACATTCTGCAGTGCGCCTCTTCTTGAGTCAGTGATTTTTTAAAAACCTGACCGATACTGACATCTGCTGGTCGTAATGATAATCATGCTTGTTTACGCCTCTACAAAAGTAGGATGAAATTCTCTTATGTGACAAAAGTAAGCTGAGATAAAGCAACAAAGCTGTATTTATTGAATCTGTTTGTGTTGTGACACTTGCTGAATTTAACAGACATTGCCTCCCTGTCTCTGTGTAGAGTCAACAGTGAAGGACAATTGGTGAGAATCAACTATAACAACGCCACCAGAGACTCGGTGCTGGACCTTCCTGTGCACCAGGTTCAGCCCTTCTACAGAGCCCTCAAAGCCTTTGTGGCCATCCTCAACCGACCAGAAAACTTAGTTACTTACAAAATGGAGGAAGGTGAGTATTCTCTGTTCCCCAAAGCTCTACAAACTAACATTATGATGTAATAGCTGGCCTAAACCCCTGTAAACGATGACCATGTGTAAAAGAATTATGTTATGATTTGGGATGTAATTTTTGGTTAATCTATGACTGATAACAGGTCCTCATTAACTGGTTATAATCCGTTAACCGATAAGCATAACGTGTCCTATAATCCATTGAACATAAGTCCATTGTCAGTTGAAAATACCAATGATGGCATCGCACCTCATCATCCTATCTGACTAAATGCTCCGTGTAAGTGGGACTTTCTGTTCCCGAATGCCCAGATCAGCTGTTATATTTTCAGTGCGTTCAGTTGACGCACGTTTCATTCTGTATCCATCACAAATCGATCCACCCAAGTCTGTGTCTCATAATAACGCGAGCTCGTATTATCGTCGGTGGGTTGCGGGGCTCAATTGCAAGTGAAAACCCAAACGTTTAATGTCTGACGTACTGTCATGTACGTGTCATAGTTAAAAGTGTCAATTCAAATCTGAAAAGTTTGGCTATTTGAAATTAACTGTTAAACTGATTAATTGGTCAAATGTCACATTGGCAGTTAATAGTTTAAGTTACACTTTATTGATTCCTGGGGGGAAATTAGGTCTCTGTATTTTGACCCATCCTAACTACATAGGAACAGTGGGCAGCCACCAGGGACCAACTCCAGTTTGGAGGCCAGTGCCTTGGTCACGGGCATTGACAGGAGTATTAACTATTAACCTAACACGCATGTCTTTTGATGTGGGAGAACACAGAGAGAATGTGCAAACTCCACACAGAAAGGCCCCATTCAGGTTTTGAACCCAGGACCTTCTTGCTGTGAGGCAACAGTGCTACCCACTGGGCCACCGTGCCACCCACAAGCATTAAGGATTTCTCGGATAAACATTCATATGTAGGTTAAACATCAATTTCAATCTGGTGTGAAACAAAGATAACACTCAACTCATCTAAAGGCTTTTTGAATTGCAGTTGGGTTTTAGGTCCATTCTGATATGTTGTTATACGGTGGGTTGCACGGTGGATCAGTGGTTAGCACTGTTGCCTCACAATAAGAAGGTCCTGGGTTCAAAACCTGAATGGGGCCTTTCTGTGTGGAGTTTGCATGTTCTCCCTGTGTTCACGTGGGTGGTCTCTGGATGCTCGTTTTCTCCCACATCAAAAGACATGCATATTAGATTAATACTCCTGCCACTGCCCTTGACCAAGGCACTGGAGTTGGTCCCCAGGCGCTGCATGGTGGCTGCTCACTGTTCCTTTGTAGTTAGGATGGGTCAAAATGCAGAGCACTAATTTCCCCACGGGGATTAATAAAGTGTAACTTAAACCTATAAATTACTAATAATTTAAGGTGCAGCATTACTTCACAGGCGAGTTCATTCAGCTGATCTCTCCGCCAGGTGACTTGGTGACGTTCGATAACTGGCGCTTGCTCCACGGACGAAGTCCCTACAGTAGCTCCATGGACAACCTCCGCCACCTGGAGGGGGCGTACCTGGACTGGGATGAAGTCATGTCTCGCCTGCGGATTCTTCGCAAGGCTGTCCACGGAGATTGTTAAGCTCTAACCACACAGCCTTAAAGGACACGCCCGTTCACAATAAATACACCTTTTACTAAATAACAATATGTAAAGCACGGATATTGCAAGAAAATGTTGAAACAGGCGAAGAGTTTCAACACTAATTTCCCATTTGAGAAAGTTACTCACATTAATAAGTAAACCGTAACACATTAAGTGAAGCCCTCACAGAGAACATTTGTACCTACACACGTGTTTACTGGCAAAGCCTGACTCAGACTGGTTTGGGTCAAAGAGGACGTGTGGAACCAATTGGATGTACGACATAAGCAGGGAAACCTCAAACATGACTTTAACATGAGAATCCAAATTTCTACAGACTGAAACAAAGATGACGCCCTTAAATTGTCCAAAGTATTTTGATAGTTGATTACTCGACTGAAATTCTTGTCAAGTACTCAAGTAATGGTGATATAATTTCCAGTTATGGTTAACACTATAATAGTGGTGTTTTTTTAACACTGCTTTGCTTAAAAAAAATTTAAAAAAAAAAAAAAGCCAAAAGGACAACTATAATACACTGTGAAAAAGATTTGGATTTTTTTTTGCTCTACAATCCATAAAACAGGATCACTAAGGAGCGAAACATTTGGATACAACACGTCCTGTATACTATATGACATGATTAATAAACATCAATAGGCATCACTAATAAATAGCATCTTAAAAGACAAACCATAAGAGTCGGGAAATCGTTTCCGCCCTAGAACGGAGATTTGTAGATTAAATTAACATGGTTTTGAGTAAGTACAAGTACATCTATCCGTTTCTCTTGGAAATGGTTCGATGTACTTGACATGACCGTAGTCCGGTTTAATGGGCATTCCCCGCTATATGGCTGAGTCATTGAGACAACAGTTTATGACTCTAACAAGGCAGCACTGAACTCCTGTTGCGTTATAGAACAAAAGTAGAGTACAAGCATGGGTTAATCAGTTGCAGTAGGTACTGTGTAGATATTCAGCGGCTGTAAAAAAAACAATATTCACCTTCCTTGAACCGTTCATGCTTTGCTTTTCAACAGATTACTACTCAGTAGCAGAAGGCTGATCAAGCTGCTTGAGCGGGTCTTTCACTGCTCCTATGACTATTTCCAATAACAGACACAAGTCACCGAGCCCAATTCTTTCATAGCCATTGCTGTTTCTTTTAGTATATGGATAACTTTGTTTTAACACATTTTCTAAAAGTGCTAACTTCAATTCGACAAAAATTTAATCACATCTCTAAAAAGATCTCAAATCATGAGAAATTGCGTGTTCACTCATTGAAATATAGGTGATTCACTTATGTAACGTTATTGTCTACACGTACATATGATAAAAGGGAGTGAGGTTTCACTGCCAGTGGAGATGCTTGAGTGCTGCTTCATGCATTGCAAATTATCAAAATCCTATCTTTGTTTCCCAGTCGATTGGAGGGGAGGAGGTTTTTAGATACGGGTATCGAATGTTTATGTAAAAACTTTCACTTTTAAAACCTTGAGGCTGCAGCTCTTTTCTTCGTGATGGTTTATAAATAAAAGTGTGGTGGTGTACTTTTTTAGGGAAGCCAGTCTTAATGTTTTACTGATTCATTGCATTAATTCTTGACTTTGGAGAACATCATTGAACTAAGGCTGTTTTGCATCTTGTAGGTGTATTCCTTTGCTTTGACTTTATTGCATTTTGAATTTTTTCTTCCACATATTATTTACATTCTGGATATTTGATGCACATTTTTTTTCTAAGACTAGAATTATTGTTTCATTTCTTTTCTCAGAAAACAAAGTTGAGCTTCAGTTTGGACAACTTTATTATGATATTGCCAAAGCTGTACATATTCTATAAATACCTTTTTTCAAATACTCAAATATTTACACCCAACATTTCATTGATTTCCTCTCTTTACAGCAGCAGCCTAGCACAACGACAGGGATGGTCTAAAATAATCAAGTTTCAAAATGTTCTTTACTGTGGTATAAATAGCTCTAAGCCAGGGTCTGGTCTCGTAGTAAAGCCACTTTGTTTCCACCTCATGAGTTGTCATTTATTTATGAAAGGACTCTTCTAGGTCATAGCCTTTTTCCATTTGAATTTTTCTTCGCACATGCTGCCACTTCATCTGCAATGAAGCGCGTAGCTGTGCTCATATTGCTGATCTGGACAAACAACACACTGCATGAATGCAAATGCACACACACCGTGAAACAGCAATGAGGCCGGACTCTATTTTTATGCTGCAGAAACTACATTAAGACTATGCATCTTCCCACCAACAAAACCACTGTGGCAGAACATGGCTTAAACCTTAATGGGACCAAAACTACAAACAGTCATATCGCACTTAAGTCCTGGTATCACTTCAATATGTAGAACAATGACTTTTTCTTTTAAAACATTCTTAACTATGGAAGCCAGAGAAGCTTGTTATAACCTGGCTCTGGCAATGGCTAACGACTATGTATTGCACATCTAGTAAATAAACCACAGCTTATAACATTTTCTTATGTTAAATGTACAGCATTTTTGTATATGTATATTTTTCATCTTCCTAGTACATGCAATTCAATACAACAGACCATAGACAAGGAATTTTACAGTAAAACTAGTACAATTAGCCACACAGGGCAAGCTACAGAGAACACACATCATAGACCACTCACAGTATTTAAGGGTTCAAACAATGAAACCTTCAAAAGTGTTTACATGCGGTGTTCTGATGCACTTACAGCAGTGGCATTTTCACTAGTTGATGCTGCACTACAAGATGCTCTCTAAATGATGAACCAGTTTTGACTTGGACAAGACTGAAATTTTACAGTAGTACCATGTAGCGACGGAGTAACCGACGTAGCCGTAAGACAGGGTGGGAGTGGGCGGTGCTATTTACTCTCTTGCAGGGCTGTGCATGAGACCTGCATGCACATAGCGCTTCCTGACTACTCGCGGCGCCAAGCGCTGAAAAACTGATCTTGGCAGTGGGGCACGACACGAGAAGACAGATACAGTCACAAACCGATAGGGGGCGCTTGTGACACAGGCAAACATTGAGCCGTGGCTTTTCTGTACAGTCATTCGGGATGGCAGCGATGTGGGGTGGTGAGGCAGAGGGGTTGGAAGTGTATACATTATGCTGCAGATCAGGATCTAGACAGGTTTTCTAATGCCTTACACTACAGGGTTATTAAGGGGTAAAAGGTGTGTGCTTTACAGGTAAACGGGATTGACAGGTGGGGAGGCACATGGAGGGGATGTAGACTAGCTAGGAAGGGGTCTGGGTGACAGAAGCTTGGGTTTCCCTTCCACTTCCTTCCCCTTCACCGCAGCCACATAGGAGAAAAGGCAGAGGACGGAGTAACAGATCTGATGTGCCTGTAAAAGCACAAAAATAAGATATGATTTCAACATCGTGAAGAACCGAGTCTTCATCCCAGTTCTTCATGTGTAACGTTTTGAAGTCAGAGAATCCAATGGAACAAGATAGAAGACGGCTTTTTGTAAGTCGTGGGAATGTCAGGTTCATATTCAGGTAGCACCCAATTTCTCAACACTAGAACTGCCAAACCATTAATTGATGGCTGTTTTGCGTTATAATTTTTCCATTTTTCTCCCAATTTTGTAGTTGACAATTCCCTTCCATAAATTTAAGTCGCTTCTAATTCTGCCTTGTGGCAAGCCCCCTTCACTGCTGAACTCTGCTGTGGCCAGGGGAGAGCGGACATATACTTGTGCCAAGGCCGCATTTCAAAGTCGTTGGACTTCACAGAAGAGGCATACCACATGTGGAGGCTCGCAATATCCTCTTCTGGTTCATCTTCCTCTACAGAAACCCCCGGGCAACCAGGAGGGGTTGCTCATGCAGCGACAAGGGAGAAACCCTCTGGCCAGCGTTCTACCCCGAACACAGCCAATTGTGTTTGTAGGACGCCTGACCAGCTGGCAGGTACTGCGGCCTGTCTTGCTTTTTAAAATTGAAATATCTCCATCTTAAAACTAGGGAGAATCTATCATGATACTTGGGCACCGAATCAATAAGTATTGCGATACTTTAAGTATTGGTATTCTTTAACTATCGCTGCTCAATATTTAGATTTCTGCTAATTTTTCATAACCTGAGTAATAATAGAAAGAGAATTCCAATTTGTAACAATCTATTTTTCTCCCCATCCCTACTCAAAACGCTGTGCAGTAATGTTCCGACAGTGGTTTGAGGAATAGTCAAGAAGGGACATCAGTGCTCAATGTTTTAAAAGGCAGAGCTATTTCAATTTGAAAAAGCAAAACAGCCATCAATTGAGGTTTGGTGGTTCTACTGTCAACAGAACAATAAATTGGAAATGTGCAAAAGTTTTGATGATCCCCAGATTTCAAGTCTTGATATATTGTCAGTTTATATACTGTGCATGTATAGTATGTGTGTGACCTTGTATATCACAGGAAACGATGGCATAGGTACATACGTGCTTAAACGGCCAGGCAATGTAGTATCGGTCTAAATGGGTCTTTTAATTCTCTGGCTTTCCAACTTGAATTGGACATGGCTTTCCGAAAAATGGGAACTAGGGTAACTACTCTGATGTGGCTAACTTCCATGTATTTTGAATTGCTAATTAACACTAGAAACACCAAGTCGTTAATTTGCAGATGTTTACATTTATATTTTTATTTAATAAAAAAAACGCTGTACAAACAGGAAAACTCAAGAGTTACAGCAGTTTTTTCATTTAAGTTTCAGTTTAAAGAAGCAAACCATCTGCAAATTGACTGCTTGGTGGTTCTAGTGTTAATGTTAAAATTGTGAGGATTTGTTGTGCGCCCCCTAGTGGTTCGTTTCATGCGCTGGCATAGCATTGATTTGGGCAGAGGCGCACGTTACTCACCATGGGTGTCTTGTACTTGTGGATCACCACTTCTTTAGTTTCAGGAACTACGTCGATGCAAGAGACAAAACAAAGAATTCAAGAGAGGTGGGAACCTCAGTGAGTGAAGACACGAGACCTCAGGTAGGTAGGGTGGGGTTGCAGGGAGGTGATAGGTTATCAGACTAGAACAAAGAGCTGGAGGCCATGACAGTCCACAGTAAAGGTGATCTTCAGAGACATCCTAGGAAATCGGTTTCAGTAAAGTGACCGTTACATACATTACAGCCAGTCTTGAGATGTAGGACTTGGTTTTGTGACGGCTGAGTAAAAAAAACTTTGCTGAGTTTTAACAATGATAATATAGCAAAAAAGCCATTTGTGGGCCATCTGCGCTTGTCTTATTATGGGTCAATCTACAGTAGCATATTTAAACACGTTTTGCGCGAGTAGATTCAACTGTTTGCCTCATGCAAAACTATTGAAATCTCAACGGCAGATGACAATGTCAGTGAAGGGGGGGACATTTGTGGCCCGCAGAAAGGAAAACCTAAACTAAACGAATGAGTTGAGA
>OMOX01182900.1:0-10145 GCA_900312595.1 Guentherus altivela | reverse complement strand
TTGGAGGGGAATCATTTCAAGGTCTGAGTGCATGGTTCTTTGCAGGACAATGGTGGATCATCCCCTCCAGGTAGGGAGTGAGTCTCTGCCACAAATGTAGGAGTTTAAGTATCTCAGAGTCTTGTTTCTGGGTGGGGACAAAATGAAGTGTGAGATTGACAGATGGATCAGCGCAACAAGTGCATCCTTACAGTTGTTGTACCGCACTGTTGTGGTGAAGAGGGAGCTGCATCTCAAAGACGGAGCTCTCTATTTAACAGTCAATTTTTGTTCCAACCCTCACCTATGGTCACAAGCTCTGGGTAGTGACTGAAAGGACAAGATCATGACTACGGGGCTGAAATGAGTTACCTCCACAGGAGGAGGCCCCGGGGCAGACTCAGGACTCGTTGAATGGCCTGGGAATGCCTTGGGATCCCCCAGTATGAACTGATGACCGTAGCCGAAAGAGATGTCTGGGACACCTTTTACCACTGACCACTACAGCCTGATAACATTGCGACCAGGATTGGGATAAGTGGCCAAAAATGGAGGGATGGATAGATGGGACCTGGTTGCCCTAAAACAGAATAAGCTGGTAGTTAATAAGCTGGTAGTGGTACTTAATAGCACTTTGCAATTGATGGAAGCTCCATCTCAGGTGTAGCTCTTGGTTTAAATGGGTGATATTTGTGAGAAGGTTGCGTGTTCAAATAATGTTTGGGTAAAACTACAAACCTGATATGGAAGTTTTTAAATCCTGCAACTTTGGTAGTTGTTCTGCCCAACAGATTGCTCACAGTCCATTGAAAGCCAACCTTCTCTATCAATTGAAAAGCTTTGTGTCTTTTTTTGACTATAGTAAAGACAGCCCTCCATAATTAAAACCACATAATTTCAGTTAACAGTTGAGCACTCACTGAATGTGCCACAAAGACACATTGCCTTGCTGAAAGTCCAATAAGCAACAATGAAGAATTGTCAGCACCAGTTGAAAATTTCCCCCCCTCCTTTCAGTGACAGTTGGCAAAGAAGCCTGTTGTTTGTTAGAACTTGTTGCACAATTTTTGTGTGTCTGACCTCTGATTAGATGGTTGTGTGTTCTAATGATGCTGGGGTAATACAGAACACATTGAATGGAAATTGTGTAACTGATGACAAAAGCAACAGACAGTTAACACTGACTAATGGGATACAAACCAGGTTACTCAACCCATTTGACTTACAACATGGACTTCCTTCACAATGAGCAAACTGGACTGAAAAGCAACAACACCTTTCTGTATCCCTGGGTGGGCTCAAAACACTATCATTAAAGACTCTCACCGAATGCACCAAACAGGCACATTATCTTACTGAGATACCAGATAATAGTTCAAATTAATGGTAAAACCACACCTTTTCTAACGTCAAAAGCAAAAGACTCCTAACACAGACAATCCAATGGGTTACAAAGCAAGTTAAAAGATCCATTTAAGTGGCAACATGGACTTTCTTCAGAAGCATTGACCTAGACGTCCTCTAGTTTGGAGATGAGAAATACCCAATGAGAGTATGATAGGTATGGGAACAAAGGCAAAAAGGTTAATCTTGGAAGTTTATAAGTGTAAAAAGCACACATTTTCAAATGATGAAAGTAGTAGACTCATAAGACTGACAATCTAATGGGTTACAAACAGAGTTAACTCATCCATTTGAATAGCAAAATGGACTTTCCTCTGATGTAAGAAACTTGACTTACCAAAAGTGGACAACTATCTCCATCCCTGGATGGCCTCCCAACCCCTTCCTTTCAGTTAACAGTCAAAAACTCTCACCAAATGCGCCACAGAGACACATTGTCTTGCTGAAATATCAGAAAGCAAACACAGAACTGTCAGTTCTCGCTCTTGGAATTTATTTCCTGCTTTTTTCAGCCACAGTTGGCAATGATGGCATTAAACTATGGTAGTATGTTGGGTTCGAATCATGAGGTTTTGCGTGCAAAGCACATTGAGGTCATTTTGGACACAATGAATGTAAGTTTGGCGATCATGAAATTTATGTCATTGTTCTGCATAACAGATTACACAGACTTGTTTTCAAGCTTGCGCACACAAAATTATTTTAGAGCTGATTTTCCTGTTAAAGGCAAATTTGCGATATCAGTAACAATGACCCCAGCAAGAAGCTAAATTGGGGTGTCTTCGAATTGGTAAGTAAAGGTGGTTCAGAGATGCATTCTGACCCATCCCAGATACTGCAATAAGATTCAAGCGTGTACAAACCAAGTTTACAGATCCATTGGAGTAACAACATGGGCTTTCTTCAGAATAAGCAAACTAGACTTACCAAAAGCAGACAACTAACTGTGTCCCTGAATTGCTTCTCGCCACTATCCTTTTGGACAAAAGCTAAACACTCACCAAATGCAGCACAGACAAACATTGCCTTTCTGAAAAATCAATGAGGAAAAACTTAATTGTCAGCTCTGGATGTTGGAATGTTATACTTGCTCCTTTTACCAATATTTGGCAATGACACCTAAAGTCTCGGCAACCTTGTGGTGCAACGGTAGCGTGTCTGACTTCAGAAAAAAAGGTTGCATGTTAAAATCTTGTCAAGGTCATGCTCAACACAGTCAATGGCGGTCATCCAATGTTTGTAGAAATTCTGAACAAAAGTTTCCAACACACTCATTTCAAAGCTAATACACACTAGATTGCTTTTCCTGTTGAAAGCAAATTTTTGATATTTGCAACAAAAACCCCGAATCGGTGCACGGCCTGTTGATGTTTGTTAAGTATAAAGGGTTCAGAGATGAGTTCCCGCCTGTCCCAGACACCTTGATAGTTTTCAAGCTTGTTTGAAATCCTCCAGTTAGCCAATGAGTGCGAGAGAGGTATGGGAACGAAGGCAAACCAGATAATAGAGGAAGTTCATAGTGAAACCACACCTTTTCTGAAAAGAAAGGCAAAAGCTCTTGACACTGACAATCCAATGGGTTACACAACAAGATAATAGATCTATTGGAATAACAACATCGACTTTCTTTGACAAAATCCCAGGTCAGAGCTAAATCGGTGTGCCCGCCATTCATCAATGCTCGGTAAGTATGAGCAATACAGAGGTGGGTTCTGACCCATCCCAGATCCCTCGACTGTGTTCGAGCATGTTTGGAATCCATGAGGTTGGTAATGAGGAGAAGCCAATTGGAGCACGATATCAAGACAAATCAGAAAATAGTGGAAGTTTAGGGTAAAACCACACTTTTTCTGTAATGAAGGCAAAAAATTGTTAACACTGATAATCCAATGGCTTAGAAATCAAGTTAACAGATCAATTTCTCTAGCAACATGGACTTTCTTCAGCAGTGGAAAACTAGACATATCAGGAGTGGAAAACTATCTGTGTCCCTGGATGGCCTCTCGGCACCATCCTTTATTATTAGAGTTAAACACTCACCGAATGCACCACACAGATACATTAACTTACTGAAAAACCAATGACCAAAAACGTAACTGTCAGTTTCGGATGTTGGACCTTTGTACTTGCTCCTTCTACCAACAATTGGCAATGATGCCTGGTGTCTCAGAGAACTCGTGGTGCAATGGTGGTACATCTGGCTTTTTATCAGACGGTTACATGCTCAAATCACATCGGGGTCATACTGAGCAGGAAATGGTAATCATCCAAATTTTGTGAGGTTCTGAACAACAGATTGCACACACTCATTTCAAACCTTTTGCCGAAAGTATACTAAACAATTTTACCTCAGCTTTTCCTATTTCAGGCAATTTTTCCATATCTGCAACACAAACCCCGGATCAGTGCGCGGACCCATCATTGACATTTCTTAAGTATAAGGGGTTCAGAGATGTGTTCTGACCCATCCCCGACAACGTGACAGCTTTCAAGCTTGAAATCCTGAAATCCTCCAGTTAGAAGAAGAGGAATAGCCAATGACTACAGGAGAGAAATGGGAACAAAGGCAAACCAGATAATAGAGGAAGCTAATAGTAAAACCACACCTTTTCTGATAATGAAGGCAAAAGCTCTTGACACTGACAATACAATGTCTTACAAACCAAGTTAACAGATCTATTGGAATAACGACATTGAATTTCCTTGACAAAAAACCCGAGGTCAGAGCAAAGTCGGTGTGCCTGCCTGACCTTAGCACTCATGAAGTACGAGTGGTACAGAGATGCATTCTCATCTGTCCCAGATCCCTGGACAGTTTTCAAGAGTGTTTAAAATCCACAAGTTGGGTAATGAAGAGAAGCCAATAAGAGCGGGAGATGAAGACAAACCAGAAAATAGTGGAAGTTCATTGTGAAACCACACCTTTTCTGATGAGAAAGGTAAAAGTCTCTTAACACTGACAATCAAATTGGTTACAAACTAAGTTCAAAGATCCATTTCAGCAACAACATGGACTTTATTCTGCAGTAGAAGACTATACTTATTAAAAGTGGACAACTAGCTGCATTCTTGAATGGCCTCTTGTCACCATCCTTTCGGAAAAGAGTTTAACAGTCTTCCGACTGCACCACAGAGACACATTGCCTTACTGAAAAACCAATGAGGAAAAACCTAATTGTCAGCCCTGGATGGTGGACATTTTACTTGTTGCTTTTACCAGCACTTGGCAATGAAGCCGTAGTCTTGGAGACCTCATGGCGGAATGGTAGCCCATCTAACTCCAGATCAGAAGGTTGCCTGTTCAAATCACGTCGAGTTCATGCTGAGCACAGTGAATGGAGGAGGGCAGTCATCCAATTATTTGTGGAAGTTCTGACCAATGGTTTGCACACACTCCTTTAAAAACTCATTCCCAATGTACACCAAATAACTTTACCTCACATATTACAGGCAAATTTTTGATATCTGCAAGAAAAACCCCAGATCGTTGCACAGCCTGTCATTGACATTTGTAAAGTATAAGGGGTTCAGAGATGTGTTCCGACCCATCCCAGAAACCATGACAGTTTTCAAGCTTGTTTGAAATTCTCGGGTTAGGCGAAGAGCAATAGCCAATGAGTACGGGAGAGGTATTGGAACAAATGCAACCACATAATAGAAGGAGTTTATGGTAAAACCACACCTTTTCCGATAATGAATGCAAAAGACTCTTGACACTGACAAACCATTGGGTTACAAACCAAGTTAACACATCCATTGGAATAACAACATGGACTTTCCTCAAAAAAAAACCAAGGGAAGAGCAAAATCAGTGCGCCCGCCCGTCATCAATGCTTATTAAGTATGAGCAGTACAGAGGTGCATTCTGATCCATCCCAGATCCCCAGACAGTTTTCAAGAGTCTTTGAAATCTATTACTTCGGTAATGAAGAGAAGCCAATGAGAGCGCGAGATAAAGACATTCCAGATAATAGTGGAAGCTCATGGTAAAACCACACATTTTCTAACGATGAAGGTTAAAGTCTCTTAACACTGACCACCCAATGGGTTACAAACCAAGTTAACAGATCCAGTAACAACATGGACTTTCTTCAGCAGCAGAGAACTACACATATCAGGAGCGGACAAGTGTATGTGTCCCTTGATGGCCTCTTGCCGCCATCCGTTCGGATAAGGATCGAAAACTTTGACCGAATGCACCACGGAGACACATTGCCTTCCTGTAAATCCAATGAGGAAAAACTTAATTGTCAGGTCCAGATCATAAGAAAAATTAAACCGGTGACCTCCGACAGCCAGACCAACACCTAATCTCCTGAGCTACTGCTGCCCGAAAAGGAGCTTGGAACTTTTTACTTGTTGGTTTTACTAACACTAGGCAATGAGGACTGCAGTCTCTGAGACCTCCTGGCGCAACAGGATTAGAAGGATCCAGATCAGAAGGTTACGTGTTCAATCACGTCAAGGTCATGATGAGCAGAGGGAATGGAAGATACCTATTGTCTGATACTTTGTAGAAGTTCTGAACAACACTTCTACACACTCCTTTCTAATCATATGCACACTAAACAATTCTAAACCAGCTTTTACTATTGCAGGACAATTTTCGATATTTGCAACAAAACCCCAGATTGGTGCGCAGACCCCTCATTGACCTTCGTTAAGTATAAGGGGTTTGGAGATGTGTTCTGACCCGTCGCAGACACCGTGACAGTTCTCAAGTTTGCTTGGAAACACTTCAAAACAAGTAAACACATAAATTGGAGTATCAACATGGACTTTGCACAAGAACCCAAGGCAAGTGCCAAATCAGTGTGCCCGCCCCTCATCGACGCTAATTTAGTCTGAGCAATGCATTCTGATCCCACCCCAGATCCCCAGACAGTTTTTAAGAGTGTTTAAAATCCACCAGCTCGGTCATCAAATGAAGCCAATGAGAGCGCGAGATGGATACAAACCACTTAATAGTGGAAGTTCACAGTAAAACCACACCTTTTATGATTTTGAAGCCAAAAGTCTCTTCTTAACACTGACAATCAAATGGGTTACAAACCAAGTTAACAGATCTGTTTCAATAACAACATGGACTGACTTTAGAAGTAGAAAACTAGACATATCAGGAGTGGACAACTGTTTATGTCGCTGAATGGCCTCTTGCCACCATCCGTTCAGATGAGAATCGTAAACTCTCACCGAATGCACCACAGAGACACATTGCCTGACTGAAAAACAAATGAGGAAATACTTTATTGTCAGCTCTGGATGTTGGAACTTTTACTTGCTGCTTTTACCAATATTTGGCAATGAACGCCGCTGTCTTCGGGACCTTGTGGCGCAACGATAGCGCGTCTGACTCCAGCTTAGAAGGTTGCGTTGTCAAATAACGCCGAGGTCATGCTGGGGCACAGCAAATGTAAGAGGACAGTCATCCTATTATTTGTTGAAGTTCCGAACAACAGTTTGCACACACTCCTTTCAAAGCTAATAGGCAGTGTACAGTAAACAACTTTACCTCAGTCATGGCAAGACCTCGTGGCGCAACGGTAGCGCGTCTGACTCCCGATCAGGAAGTTGCATGTTGAAATCACGTCGAGGTCATGTTGAGAATAGTGAATGAAGATACCTGTCACCCTCTTCTTCGAACAACTTCTGAATAATAGTTTGCACACACTGCTTTTAAAGCTTAGATACCTAGTGCACACTAAACATTCTGATCCATCCCAGATCCCCAGACAGTTTTCAAGAGTCTTTGAAATCTATTACTTCAGTAATGAAGAGAAGCTAATGAGAGCGCGAGATAAAGACATTCCAGATAATAGTGGAAGCTCATGGTAAAACCACACATTTTCTAATGATGAAGGTTAAAGTCTCGTAACACTGACCACCACATGGGTTACAAACCAAGTTAACAGATCCATTCCAGTAACAACATGGACTTTCTTCAGCAGTAGAAAACTACACATATCAGGAGCGGACAAGTGTCTGTGTCCCTTGATGGCCTCTTGCCGCCATCCGTTCAGATGCGAATCGTACACTCTCACCGAATGCACCACAGAAACACATTGCCTGACTGAAAAACAAATGAGGAAATACTTAATTGTCAGTTCTGGATGTTAGAACTTTTACTTGCTGCTTTTACCAATATCTGGCAATGAACCCTGCAGTCTTCGGACCTTGTGGCGCAACGATAGCGCGTCTGACCCCAGCTTAGAAGGTTGCGTTGTCAAATGACGTCACGGTCATGCTAGGCACAGTAAATGTAAGACAGTCATCCTATTATTTGTTGAAGTTCAGAATAACAGTTTGCACACACTCCTTTCAAGGCTAATAGCCAGTGTACACTAAGCAACTTTACCTGGGCTATGATAAGATCTCGTGGCGCAACGGTAGCGTGTCTGACTCCAGATCAGAACGTTGCGTGTTCAAATCTCGCCGAGGTCATAGTGAGTATAGTGTCTGAAGGTACCTATCACTCTCTTCTTTGTATGACTTCTGGATAATAGTTTGCACACACTGCTTTTAAAGTTTAGATACCCAGTGCACACTAAACATTCTGATCCATTCCAGATCCCCCGACAGTTTTCAAGAGTGTTTGAAATCTATTAGTTCGGTCATGAAGAGAAGCTAATGAGAGCGTGAGATAAAGACAATCCAGATAATAGTTGAAGTTTATGGTAAAACCACACCTTTTCTGATGATAAAAGCAAAAAGACTCTAAACACTGACGATCCCATGGCTTACAAACCAAGTTAACAGATCAATTTCAGTAAAAACATGGACTTTATTCTGCAGTAGAAACTGTACTTATCAAAAGCAGACAACTAACTGCTTCCCTGGATGGCCTCTTGCCACCATCCTTTTGGATAAGAGTCGAACAATCATCCGAATGCATCACAGAGTAACATTGCCTTAGTGAAAAAAACAATAAGGAAAAACGTAATTGTCATTTCCGGATGTTGGACTTTTTACTTGCTGCTTTTACCAACACTTGGCAATGAGGACTGTTATCTTGAAGACCTGGCGGCACAACGGCAGCACGCCTTACTCCAGATCAGAATGATGTGTGTTCAAATCATGTCAAGTTCATGCTGTGAATGGAAGACAGTATATATTTGTTTGTTTTACCTTTATTAATCCCCTTGGGGAAATCATTCCTCTGCATTTGACCCATCCTAACTACTTGGGAGCAGTGGGCAGCCACCGAGCAGCACCAGTGGACCAACTCCAGTTCTGAAGCCAGTGCCTTGGTCAGTGACAGGAGTATTAACCTAACATGCATGTCTTTTTGATGTGGGAGGAAACTGGAGCACCTGGCAGAAACCCATGTGAACACGGGGAGAACATGCAAACTCCGCACAGAAAGGCCCCAGTCGGGGTTTGAACCAAGGACCTTCTCCCTGTGAGGCAACAGCGATAACCACTGCGCCACATTTATCCACTTCTTTGTAGAAGTTCTGAGCAACAGTGTGCACACTCTAATTTCCAAGCCAATGCCGAGTGCACAATAAACAATTTTACCTCAGCTTTTCCTATTTCAGGCAAATTTTCCATATCTGTGACACAAACCCCGGATCGGTGCGCGGACCCATCATTGACATTTCTTAAGTATAAGGGGTTCAGAGATGTGTTCTGACCTATCCCAGACAGCGTGACAGTTTTTAAGCTTGTTTGAAATCCTTGAGTTAGAAGAAAAGAATAGCCAATGAGTGCGGGAGAGGTATGGGAACACAAAGAAACCAGATAATGGAGAAAGTTTATCATAAAACTACTCATTTTCTGATATTGAAGGCAAGATACTCTTGACACTGACTATCCAATGGCTTACAAATGAAGTTAACAGATCTATTGGAATAATCTAAGTAAAGATCTATTTTGACGTTTTCCATATCTCCAGACATTTTTCAAGAGTGTTTAAAATCAATGAGTTTGGGAATGAAGAGAAGCCAATGAGAGTGCGAGCTGAAGACCATTCATATAATCATTTAATAATAAGTTTACGGTTAAAACACCTTTTCTGATGAAAAAGGCAAAATATTCTTGACTCTGGAAATCCAGTCGCTTGGAAACCAAGTTAACAGATTAGTTTCAGTGAAAACATGGACTTTATTCTGCAGTTGAAAACGGTACTTATCAAAAGCAGACAACTAACTGCATCCCTGGATGGCTTCTTGCCACCGCCTTTTTGAATAATATTTGAACAGTCTTCTGAATGCACCTCAGAGACACATTGCCTTACGAAAAAAACAATGAGGAAAATCCTGATTGTCAAATCCGGATGTTGGACTGTTTACCTGGTCCCTTTAGCTACTCTTGGCAATGGCGATGCAATGTTGTGACCTCGTGGCGCAACGGTAGCGCGTCTGCCTCCAGACCAGAAGTTCCGTGTTCAAATCATGTCGTGGTCATGTTGAGAATAGTGAACATCGATACCTATTTTCCACTTCTTTGCAGAACTTCTGAACAATAGTTTGTACACACTGCTTTTCAAGCTTAGGTACCCAGCGCACACTAATCAGTTGTACTCCAGCTTCAACTGTTGCAGGCAAATTTTCGATATTTGCAATAAAACCCCGGATCAGTGCCTGGACCCGCCATTGACGTTCGTTAAGTATATGGGGTTTGGAGATGTGTTCTGACAAATCGCAGACAATGTGACACTTTTCAAGCCTGTTTAAAATCCTCGAGTTAGGCAATGATGAATAGCCAATGCCTGCGGGAGCGGGCTGGGAACAATAACAAACCTGATAATATCGCAATTTCAT